>SJYX01022229.1:461033-500047 GCA_006410675.1 Oreotragus oreotragus
ACAAAAACAACAAAAACAATACCCAGTTGTGGATGTGACTGGTGATAGAAGCAAGGTCTGATGCTGTAAAGAGCAATATTGCATAGGAACCTGAAATGTTAGGTCCATGAATCAGGGCAAATTGGAAGTGGTCAAACAAGAGATAGCAAGAGTGAACATCGACATTCTAGGAGTCAGCGAACTAAAATGGACTGGGGGGTGAATTTAACTCAGATGACCATTATATCTACTACTGTGGGCAGGAATCCCTTAGAAGAAGTGGGGTAGCCATCATGGTCAACAAGAGTCCGAAATGAAGTACTTGGATGATTTCATTAGTAACAGCAAAATAAAGAATAAAATACTTAGGAATAAATATAACAAAACAAATGTAAAACCTATATTCTAAAAAGTATAAAAGCATTGTTGGAAATATTTACATCTTGAAGAAGACCTAAGATAAATGGAAAGACACTTCATGTTCACTGATCAAGAGATAATATTGTTAAGGTAGCAAAACTCCTCACAATCACCTCACAAATTCAATGCAATCTTTATAAAAAATCCCAGCCAGCTGCTGATTCCAAGCTAATCCTAAGATTATATGAAAATTCAGGGAACCCATAATAGCCAAACCAGTCTTGAAAGGGAAGAATGAGCAAAATTGAAAGATTCATACTTCCTGATTTTTAAATTGACTACAAAGTAACAGTAATTAAGAGATTATGATATTGGAACAAGAATAAATGTATAGATAAATGGAATAGAATTGACTCCAGAAATAAACCCTCACATTTTTGGTCAGTTGACTTTTGAGAAGAATGTCAAGACCATTTAGTGGGAAAAGAAGAATCTTCAACAGATTGTGCTGGGACAAATGGATGTTCACATACAAAAGAATGAAGTTAACCACCAAGCTCATACCATATGCAAAAATTAACTCAAGATAGATTAAAGTCCTAAATGGTGATTTAGTTGCTAAGTCATGTCTGACTCTTTGCAGTCCCATGTACCATAACCTGCCAGGCTTCTCTGTCCATGGGGATTCTCCAGGCAAGAATACTGGTGTGGGTTGCCATTTCCTTCTCCAGGGGATCTTCCCAACCCAGGGATCGAACCCAGGTCTCCTGCATTTCAGGCAGATTCTTTACCAACTTAGCTACATATAGAAGTCCTAAATGTAAGAGGTCTCTCTAGTCAAGCTATGTTTTTTCCAATAGTCATGTATGGATGTGAGAGTTGGACTATAAAGAAAGCTGAGCACCAAAGAACTGATGCTTTTGAACTGTGGTGTTGGAGAAGACTCTTGAGAGTCCCTTGGACTGCAAGGAGATCCAACCAGTCCATCCTAAAGGAAATCAGTCCTGAATATTCAATGGAAGGACTGATGCTGAAGCTGAAACTCCAATACTTTGGCCACCTAATGCAAAGAGCTGACTCATTTGAAAAGACCCTGATGCTGGTAAAGATTGAGGGCAGGAGGAGAAGGGGATGACAGAGGATGAGATGGTTGGATGGCATCACCAACTCAATGGACATGAGTTTGGGTAGACTCCAGGAGTTGGTGATGGACAGGGAGGCCTGGCGTGCTGCGATTCATGGGGTCACAGGTCACAAAGAGTCGGACACAACTGAGTGACTGAACTGAACTAAAATGTAAGAGGTAAAAACAATAAAACTTAGAGGTAAATATAAGCATAAATCCTCAAGAGCTTAGATATGGCAATGGTTTCTTAGATGTAACACTTAAAGCATATGCAACCAAGAAAAAGTTGATAAACTGAACATCATATAGATTAAAAGTATTTGTACTTCAGTGGGCACCATCAAGAAAGTTAAAAAGACAATTTTATGAATGGGAGAAAATGTTTGCAAATTGTATATCTAATAATGGACTTATATTTAAAATACATAAAGAATACTTGTATGCTAAGTTGCTTCAGTCTTGTCCAACTCTTTGTGAACCCTATGGAATGTAGACTGCCAGGCTCCTCTGTTCATGATTCTCCAGGCAAGAATACTGGAGTGGGTTGCCATACCCTCTTCCAGGGGATCTTCCCCAACCAGGTATGGAACCTATGTCTCTATGTCTCCTGCATTGACAGGCAGGTTCTTTACCACTAGCATCACCTGGAAAGCACTTACAAGTCAATAATTAAAAGACAACTCAATTAGAAATTGCACAAAGAATCTGAATAGACATTTCTCCAAACCTGATTACAAATGGCCAATAAGTACATTAAAAGGTGCTCAACATCATTAGTCATCAGGAAAATACAAATCAAAACCACAGTGAGATACCATTTCATACCTACTAGAATGGCTATAATTAATAAGACAGAAAAATAAGTGCTACAAAGATGTGAGAATATTGCCACTTTCAACTCATGGGAATGATGAATGTGCATTCACTTTGCAAAAGGGCTTCCCTGAAAGAATCCATCTGCAATGCAGGAAACCTGGGTTTGATCCCTGGGTTGGGAACATTCCCCAGGAGGAGGGCATAGCAACCCTCTCCAGTATTATTGTGTGGAGAATCCCCATGTACAGAGGAGCCTGGCAGGCTACAGTCCAAATGGTCACAAAGAGTCAGACACAACTGAGCGACTAAGCACATGGCAGTTCCTCAGATGGTTAAACACAGAATTACCATGTGACCTAATAATTCCACTCCTAGTTATATACCCAAGAGAAGTGAAAATATATGCCCACACAAACACTTGTACATGAATATTCACAGCAACATTATTTATATCAGTCAAAAGGTGAAAACACCAAATATCCATATACTGATGAATACATAAACAATATGTGTTATATCCATGCTGCTGCTGCTGCTGCTAAGTCACTTCAGTCGTGTCCAACTCTGTGTGACCCCAGAGATGGCAACCCACCAGGCTCCCCCATCCCTGGGATTCTCCAGGCAAGAACACTGGAGTGGGTTGCCATTTCCTTCTCCAATGCATAAAAGTGAAAAGTGAAAGTGAAGTTGCTCAGTCGTGTCCGACTCATAGCGACCCCACGGACTGTAGCCTACCAGGCTCCTCTGTCCGTGGGATTTTCCAGGCAAGAGTACTGGAATGGGTTGCCATTGCCTTCATGCAATGGGATATTATTGGGCAATAAAAAGAAGTACTGTTATATACCCTGAAATGGGATATTATTGGGCAATAAAAAGAAGTACTGTTATATACCCTGAAAAGACCCTGATGCTGGGAAAGATTGAGGGAAGGAGGAGAAGGGTATGACAAAGAATGAGATGGTTGGATGGCATCACCAACTCAAAGGACATGAGTTTGGGTAGGCTCTGGGAGTTGGTGATGGACAGGGAGGCCTGGTGTGCTGCAGGTCATGGGGTCGCAAAGAGTTGGACACGGCTGAGCGACTGAACTGAACTGTTATATACTGCAATATGAATGAACCTTAAAAATAAGCTAAATGAAAGAATCCAGACACAAAAGATCACGTAGTATATCATTCCATTTATACTAAATGTCCAAAATAGGCCAGTGTATAAAGAAAGAAAGTAAACAAGTAATTGTCTAGGCATAAGGGGTTTGGGAGGAAATGGTGAGTGACTGCTGATGAGTATGGAGCTTCTTTTTGGAATGAGAAAAATGTTCTAAAATTACACAACTCTGAATTTTTTAAACACCACTGAATATATATTATTGAAAATATATTCTATATATGTATTGAACATACAATGCATATTGAATATGTTAATACATTTTAAACCATTATATACTTGAAGTGGGTGAATTGTATGGTATATGAATTATATCTCAATAAGGCTATAATAAAAAATGGCATACCAAAAATGTCATGCTAATTAAATTAATTACAATAAATAAAATGTTACAGATTATTCTCATCACCCTTCTAGAAGTGTTCCATCTTTTTCTTATTCACTATCTACTTTTTATATTTAATACAATGTCAAAAGTAATGGAATAAAATTAGAATCAAAATTGACATCAGCGGTCTAAAACCCTGATGGCTGAACAACTGCTTTTGATGGGCCACAGTTAATTGATCCCCCAAACTTTGTGTAAAGATTGACATTTGCTGCAAGTCTTGGTATTTCAGACTGTGATATACTAGCAGATCAATTTCCAAGGAGCTAGGAGAACCACATGTGGAGTCAGTCAAGAAGACCAAAATAATTTTTGTTTTCTTGGTGCCATAATGAGACTGGAGCAGACCATGTCACCTCATAGCAGTGACTCAAGATAAGTTATGTCTACCATTCCCCAAGATCCTGTGCCTGCTGCCAATGTTATCTATTTTAAGTCCTCTCTGGAGACCTTAGTAGCTTTTCTAAAGTCACTATAGAAGCTATCACCTTCACTGAGATAAGTATGTGATACCATCTTGCCACAGAGTCTTCTTTGGATCCAGGATGTATATATATAAATACTTATATATATAGATACATATAGACATAGATTATATATGTTTAGATATGATATAGTTATATAGATACAGATATATGGAAGGAACGAGTGAGGATAGCCATGGGCTACTTACATTAGTAATAACAAACAGATAAACTGCACCAAAGTCTAGTAGGCCCAAATTCAGTGAAAAATCCTCATTCTTTGTTCTACAATGCACTGCAGGATATCTGCAACAGGACAAATTTAGGTTAGAATAAACATTTAGAAAAGTACTTCCATCTCTGGTGGAAAGAGTGATTTCATCTCTCTACTGATGGTGAATCAAGCAGCAAAGCTACCATTTCTCTTTGAGGAGTTTTAGAGTAAATTATTTTCTTGCAAGGTTTTTTCCACACCTGATCTGAGATTTCATTGCCTGTTGGGTATGTTTTTTTAACCTTAAACCTGAATGCAGAAGGTACAAATTGCCTTCTGTTGTGTACTTCAGACTCTAAGTCTTCTCATCTAAATCTTATGAATTTTTCTCTTCTGAACGTTATGAACTAGTGGAACAGCTTAAAACTGAATCTGAAAGGATAAGCTCAAAGTAACAAGGTGTTAATAGGAGTTACAAAAGGGTAGGAATGGGAGCCAATAATAAACTGGCAAACCTCCAGGAGACGGCCTTCACAACAAGCATAGTCTCAATATGTCTCTGCAGAACAACATGAGACTGAGGAAAGGAGTCAAAGGTTGCAAAAGAGGAGTCTGTGTATATTTACAATTAGCTGAGATATATTAGGTATATAATTAGGCGTAACTTCTAAACCTAATCTGTCCACCTATTACACAAAGAAAATATTTAAAAGTCAGTTGTTAGTAAAAGTAAAATGTCCACAGGGTAGTGCTCTTACTCTCCTCTTTGCACAGTTCTGTAAGCAGACACACCATAGTCTTCAGCAACAATGAGGGATGCATCTGTACCCAGGGAGACATTGACCTCTTCATGCAAGGTGTTAACAAACCTAAGGGTAGAGACACTGTTAGAGATCAGACAAACTCTCCCACCTGATAAATGGGCAGGGGCCTTTTCTGTTTTGTTTATTGCTATATGCCTAGTGCCTAGAACAGAGGCTGGCACATAAAAGGTACATGATATACATTGTTAACTGAATGAAGAAAGGAACTCACACATAAGTAATTAGTAGTCTTAGCTGTCCCTATCTTTTTCTTTCCTCAGGTATTAGCTTTTTGTCTGCCACATCATCACTTGATCTCAACTGGGATGATACTATCATGATCACTCATGGCAGTTTGAGCCTCCTCAGTAACCCAGCTTAGGTGCACCTGATTTCTTTCTGTTTTCTAATGATGGAATTCATCAATTGAAGCTCAAAAAGGAAAATAATTATGTATATATAAATACATATTAGTATTTATATAAAACTGATACTTTATTTTATAAATGAAGTCTGATTTGCTTTATACAAAACTCAGACTCCCAACCCACAGTAGGTTAAGCTATCATTGTTTGGGTCTTCAGACAAACTTGAACTCTTCCAGAACCATCTTTTTAGTCTTTTGAACCTGAGCCTAAATTGTTCCCTCTGTTTCAATTTTTGGTAGCATTTGTGTTAGTCCCTGGCTCATGGGATTGGAAGGGCAATTCCATCTAAAACTGTTGATGTTGATTCCTGGATTTTTGGTCATCCTGCACTAACCTAGAAATTGCTCCCTTTCATCCTTACTGGAGGTTTTCACTGCTCTCTGACCCAGAGAAGACACATTTTGATCTGTTTACTTTTTTCTGAAAATCATGCAAAGGCAGATTATTATGACTGTCCCAGCCTTCAGTGAAATTCAAATTTTTCATTAAAAGTTCTCCTCTAAAATGCTATTCTCTATAGCAACCATCTAATCTTGATGGCCATAGGCACATGCATCTGTCTATTTCATGTCAGATTCCTGCCCCTGTGAGCAAGTGACCTCTTCAGGGCTTCATCTTTGTAACTGTCCCAGGGTATCTAACAAGACCTTCAAGCTTATCTAGATTCAAAACCAAGTCTTTTGACTCCAAGTATGTTACCTTTACTAAACCATGATGCCTCTTTAGGTTCATTTTAAATTTTACTTTAAAAACATAGTAACTATAAAAGAAATTCAACTTCCAGTAATGAAGGGAGAAATATTTACTTCTAAATTTCTCTCTGAGGATCACAGACAGGAAGTACTTAATTTTTTTCTTCAGAGCAAGATAAATGCATAAAATTCAGTAGAAGCAATCCATGTGACAGAGCACAGAGAGGCATACATAGACACAGGGTCATTTTTGATTACCATTAAGAAAGCAACCCAAAAGACTTGGTTTTGAATCTGTGCCTCTCAGTTCCCTGGGGAAATGCCTTGACACCAATCCTCCTGACATTCTAGGAAAGAGCATCCTAGTACAAGACAATCAGAATGTGAAGTTCTGTAGACAGACACACTGTGTTATTTCAATTGGAAGTGGAAATTCTGTTTTTTTGTCTTCAAGTGGCATCTTGAATAGTGTGGCATATTCTGCAGAATGAAGAATATGGAGTCTCTTCTGAAGCCCCACAGCTCAGAAGAGACCCCAGATTCAATAGAACAGAGAGGCCTGGGTCTCCTTGACATCCAAACCTCATGGCTATCATCCCATTGGTTGTTTTGTTTTCTTCATCCTTCACCTACAATAGAGGGAAGTAAAAATCAGTTACCAGTGACTAGAAGGAAGTGATAATCATAAAATTTGATCATCAGATATATCCTTGGTAAGATATTGTTGAGCCAGTCATCATACTCTAAGATAATTTGGAAACTAGGCCATTTCTCACTTACCATCATGCTAGAAATACTTTCCCCATCTTCTCGAATGATTAGGGTGTACCATATTTTCTCCTCCACAGAATGCTCAGTGTAGACAGACACATTGTGATATTTCAATTGGAAGTGGAAATTCTGGCTTTTTGTCTTCAAGTGGAGTTTGGAATAGTGTGGCATATTCTGCAGAATGAAGAGCCTGTTACATTCACCTTCTACCCCACCTTGAACACTGCAATCTCATAGTAAACCAGGGCAGTTGACCTCATCAGATATTTTCAACATTACTCTTTAACTTCATAATGCCATTTCTGGTAATATACCATAGGATGAATTATAGGCATGAATAAAGATTTATGAGTAAGGATGTTCATTATAGGATTACTTATAATAATTAAAATACTGATAAGGAAATATTTTACTAAACTATTTCCACAGAATGGAGTATTATGTATCCATTAACACCACATACTCAAAGTTTATCTAAGGACACAGGAAAATGCTTTTGATGCAGTTTATCTTAAGAAAAATTCAAAGTCGATACAGCATATAGTGTTTCAATACTTTTAAAAAATTTGTTTATTCATTTATACAAAATTGCTATCTATAATTAATCTCTGTGTGATGGACTTATAGGTGGATTTTATATCTGTTGACACACTCCCTAATTTTCAATAATAAATGTATATTTTATTAAAGTATTTTTAAATGAATATTTCAGAATATGTATAATATAGAAGTGAAAATATGCAAGCCAAACTCTTCCACAGGGTGTGTGTAGGAAGCAGTTTGAAATACTAAAGCAAATAATCACGTACTGAGAGCTTACAATGTCTCAGACATTATGCTAAGCACTTTACATATAATATTTATCCTTACCACAGCTTATGACAACCCCACCTTGAACACTGCAATCTCATAGTAAACCAGGGCAGTTGACCTCATCAGATATTTTCAACATTACTCTTTAACTTCATAATGCCATTTCTGGTAATATACCATAGGATGAATTATAGGCATGAATAAAGATTTATGAGTAAGGATGTTCATTATAGGATTACTTATAATAATTAAAATACTGATAAGGAAATATTTTACTAAACTATTTCCACAGAATGGAGTATTATGTATCCATTAACACCACATACTCAAAGTTTATCTAAGGACACAGGAAAATGCTTTTGATGCAGTTTATCTTAAGAAAAATTCAAAGTCGATACAGCATATAGTGTTTCAATACTTTTAAAAAATTTGTTTATTCATTTATACAAAATTGCTATCTATAATTAATCTCTGTGTGATGGACTTATAGGTGGATTTTATATCTGTTGACACACTCCCTAATTTTCAATAATAAATGTATATTTTATTAAAGTATTTTTAAATGAATATTTCAGAATATGTATAATATAGAAGTGAAAATATGCAAGCCAAACTCTTCCACAGGGTGTGTGTAGGAAGCAGTTTGAAATACTAAAGCAAATAATCACGTACTGAGAGCTTACAATGTCTCAGACATTATGCTAAGCACTTTACATATAATATTTATCCTTACCACAGCTTATGACACAAAAATTACTGCCATTTTACAGATGATAAAACTGAGACTTAGAGATACAAATAACTTGTTCAAGGTCTTATAACTACAAAGTGACAGAATCAGGAATTGGTTGGGGCACTTCAACTCAACAAATGCATGCTATAAACCACTGTATTATGCTGCCGCCTTGCCACATAACCTGAATGTGTTTCTAACTCACTCAAGCCCATATGTCACCTGAAAAGATTTGATGGACTCTGCCAACAGAGTATTATTTTCATCACCGAGCACTGTTATCTTCACCTCATCATCTGCCAGATTTAAGACTTGTAGGAAAATCTCTTGGGAATCTGGCTGGTGTGGGGCCATTTCCTTAGGAAGAGAACATGTTAGCATTACCAACAAATCACCTGTGAGATACAATGAGATCATATACTGCAGTACTATCTTGATAGCCAAGTTTATCTAGTCAAGAGGACACCGTTTTCTACTTCTAAAGAGCATTTGGCTTTGAAAACTCTGAAGGCAGTTTGGAGCGGGAATCTCCACCGCAGTGTAGTAAGCACTGATCAGAGCAGTTCAGTTGCTCAGTCATGTCCGACTCTTTGTGACCCTATGAACTGTAGCACACCAGTTTCCCTGTCCATCACCAACTCCCAGAGTTTGCTCAAACTCATGTCCATTGAGTCGGTGATGCCATCCAACCATCTCATCCTCTGTCATCACCTTCTCCTGCCTTCAGTCTTCCCAGCATCAGGGTCTTTTCCAATGAGTCAGTTCTTTGCAGCAGGTGGCCAAGTATTGGAGTTTCAGCTTGGGAATCAGTCCTTCCAACAATGAATATTCAGGATTGATTTCCTTTAGGATTGACTGGTTTGATCTCTTTGCAGTCCAAGGGACTCTCAAGAGTTTTCTCCAACACCACAGTTCAAAAGCATCGATTCTTCTACACTCAGCTTTCTTTATGGTCCAACTCTCACATAAATACATGACTACTGGAAAAAACCATAGCTTTGATTAGATGGACCTTTGTTTGCAAAGTAATGTCTCTGCTTTTTAATATGCTATCTAGGTTTGTCATAGCTTTTTTTCCAAGGAGCAATCATCTTTTAATTTCATCATTGCAGTCAACATCTGCAGTGATTCTGGAGCCCAAGAAAATAAAGTCTCTCACTGTTTCCCCATCTATTTGTCATGAAGTGATGGGACTGGATGCCATGATCTTCGTTTTCTGAATGTTGAGTTTTAAGCCAGCTTTTTCACTCTCCTCTTTCACTTTCATTAAGAAGCTCTTTAGTTCCTCTACACTTTCTGCCATACGGGTGGTATCATCTGCATATCTGAGGTTACTGATATTTCTCCCAGCAATCTTGATTCCAGCTTGTGCTTCATCCAGCCTGGCATTTCACATGATGTACTCTGCATATAAGGTAAATAAGCAGGGTAACAATATACAGCTTTGACGTACTTCTTTCCTGATTTGGAACCAGTCTGTTGTTCCATGTCCAGTTCTAACTGTGGCTTCTTGACCTGCATATAGATTTCTCAGGAGGCAGGTAAGGTGGTCTGCTAGTCCTATCCCTTGAAGAATTTTCCAGTTTGTTGTGATCCACACAGTCAAAGGCTTTGGCATAGTCAATAAAGCAGAAATAGATGGTTTTCTAGAACTCTCTTGCTTTTTTGATGTTGGCAATTTNGTGGTCTGGTATTCCCATCTCTTTAAGAATTTTCCACAGTTTGTTGTGATCCACACAGTCAAAGGCTTTGGCATAGTCAATAAAGCAGAAATAGATGGTTTTCTAGAACTCTCTTGCTTTTTTGATGTTGGCAATTTGATCTCTGGTTCCTCTGCCTTTTCTAAATCCAGCTTGAACATCTGGAAGTTCATGGTTCATGTACTGCTGAAGCCTGGCTTGGAGAATTTTGAGCATTACTTTGCTAGCATGTGAGATGAGTGCAATTGTGCAGTAGTTTGAGCATTCTTTGGCATTGTCTTTCTTTGGGAGTGGAATGAAAACTGACCTTTTCCAGTCCTGTGGCCACTGCTGAGTTTTCCAGATTTGCTGGCATATTGAGTGCAGCACTTTCACAGCATCATCTTCCAGGATTTGAAATAGCTCAACTGGAATTCCATCACCTCCACTAGCTTTGTTTGTAGTGATGCTTTCTAAGCCCCACTTGACTTCATATTCCAGGATGTCTGGCTCTAGGTGAGTGATCACACTATCGTGGTTATCAGGGTCATGAAGATCTTTTTTGTATAGCTCTTCTGTGTATTTTTGCTACCTCTTAATATCTTCTGCTTCTGTAGTCTTTCCCTACTCCACGGGATCTTTCCAACTCAGGAATCAAACCCACAGCTCCCACATAGCAGGCGGATTCTTTATCAACTGAGCTATCAGAGAATCCCCTGTAAGCACTGATGCCAGGTAACAAACACCTTGCTTTCTGACTTGGCTGTGGCCCCATACATTATTCCCCAATAGTGACTATTCAGCCTGCCAAAAGGTATTTGAGTGTTTGGTAAGGTATCAAAGAGATGATTATATATCTTGGATACTGGCGTTTGGAAATTCCTACATCATTCAGGTGGGAGGTGGGCTTCATTTTACACTGCTGCTCTACTCCTATATCTACTCATTTGCCACAAACACTTATTATGCACCTTCTGTAAAACAGCTACTGTGGTAGTGCCCAGTGAATCAAGATTGAACAAGTCAGAGAAATGAACAAAACAGATTTCATCCTGCCCTCATGGAGCTTAAGATTTACTGTACTCACATTAATTTTTATCTCTACAGCAGCAGCAACTGCAAAAGCCAGGCATGCTAGGATCATACCAACAGCCATTTTCCTAAGTGATCTGTAGAGGAAACAGAGGCAATTATACCTACACTGTAGGTGCTAAAGAATAAAATCTAAACCCCCTTGCTGCTGCTGCTGCTAGGTCGCTTCAGTCGTGTCTGACTCTGTGCGACCCCATAGACGGCAGCCCACCAGGCTCCCCCGTCTCTGGGATTCTCCAGGCAAGAACACTGGAGTGGGTTGCCATTTCCTTCTCTAGTGCATGAAAGTGAAAAGTGAAAGTGAAGTCGCTCAGTTGTGTCCGACTCTTAGCAACCCCATGGACTGCAGCCTACTAAGCTCCTCTATCCATGGGATTTTCCAGGCAAGAGTACTGGAGTGGGGTGCCATTGCCTTCTCCGCTAAACCCCCTTAGCTTACCTACTTTGTTCTCAATTACTTTCAAAGTATTTCCTAGTACTCCCCTTCATATATCCTTCTTTGTACCTTTACGTGAGTCACACTGAACTATTCTTTGTAACACACCAAATTTTCCATCTTTATTTATAATGGTTTTTCTATCTTTTATATCACAATAGCAAAAATATAGTAATATAGCCAGAATTATTGAACATTTACCATATACCAGTTACTATATATTACTACCTTCTTTTCCTCTTCTTTATAAGTTTTTCTTGATGTTGGCCATTCTCTTCCATCTCTGCATTTCCTGGCACTTTATTTCCCTTCTTAGGCTTAACATATTAACATAATTCATCTTGTGCAATAACCTTGCTCCTTCTAGCTCCCTTACTAAAGGATAAACTCCTTAGAAGCAAGATTTGTGCTTTTACAAAGCACTTGGTGTTCAATGAACGAGTACATGGCAAAAAGTCATTTGAATATATAAAATGATTATCAAAAGGAAATTGCTATTAAATCAGAAATTATAGATGACTTAACACCCTCCTCTGTCAAACTTTACAAAGAATAACACTTATATTTAGAAAGGGGGAAAACAGTTTCTATCCCCACTCTTATGAGGTCCTTCATTTGTTTCATAGGGACAGTAAGAGATTTAAAGGGATTAGTTAATCATCAAAGACTTTGGACTTCTTTGAAGAGGCAACTTTTAAGTACAAAGCAACAAGTTGGTTTAGGAGACTAATCACATACTTTTGAGTTTCCATGAAGTGTACTCCTAGCCTTATGTAAGTCTGCAGTAATGACTTGGACTCTCTAAGTTAAGAATTAATTAGATCTAATTCCCATCCTCCAGTATTAATAGGCATTTAATCTAATGTGGATAAATAGAAGCAGAAAAATGATAAACCAAAATAAATCATTACTAGGCAGAAAAGATACTGACTCTCAAACTGGAAAAATTCTGAGTCAATTTGGAGTAGCATAGGCGTAGTGAACACTTGTGTGCATGGTGCTAAGTTGCTTCAGTCATGTCTGACTCTTTGCGACCCCATGGACTGTAGCCTGTTGGTCTTCTATGTCCATGGGATTCTCCAGGCAAGAATACTGGAGTGGGTTGCCATGCCCTCTTCAAGGCAATCTTCCTGACCCAGGGATTGAACCCATGTCCCTTATTTCACCTACATTGGCACGCAGATTCTTTACACTAGAGCCACCTGAGAAGCCCATAGTGAGCACTTACGTGAAGTTAATGCCACACTTGGAGACCAGACGATATATGACAAGGTCAAACAATGGTATGAAGATAAGAACCAAAAAGGGATTTAGCACCTGTAACACGATGGTAAAAAGAATTAGTTACAAGTGTTCTGAGTGTGAGCATGTGCTTTCATTTGCGTGTGTGCATACTCTCTCACATCCAAACACACTTTCATCATACAGTGTACAGAATCATTCCACATCTTTCAGTCCCTTTATACCCAAAACTGTATTACCCCTGCATAGCACATTAGCTTCCAAATATTCCAAGGAACAAGTTTCACTCTGCACTGGTTTTTCTGTCAACTAATTAGGAGTTCTTCCCTCCCATTTACTCTGATCTTATCCAGTTTCACAACCAAGGGAAAAATATCACAGTCAGGAGAAAGGAAAGAGAGAAGAAGGAATTGGGGACTGTTGAACAAAACAAAGAGTTAAAAATAAGTGGAAGTCACCAATAAACAGGGTGACTGGAATTCATTGCTCACACAACAAAGCGTTATACTTCCTCTGACAACATGATACTTGACATGGAAAAAAAAATCCAATGTTTACACTTTCCCTGTGAGTTCAAAACTCCCTGGAGTTTTTGCAGGAGCTACTTGCTTAAGAGAAGATATGTAAGAGAAGTGTGAGGCTTAAAGAGAATATTTTCATCACTATGTTTAGCCCTCCTCAGCATAGAAGGAAAAAAACCCATCAAATTATGGTTGGTAATCCTCCTACTACACGTAAAGTTATAGATAAGGGAAAAAATAAGTACCCAAGAATATAGAGAAGTCTCCTACCTGCATCTGATCAGGCTGAAGCACAAAGAAACCCTGAAACATGACAACAAATCACATGAAGATATTGGCATAAAGACAAAAAAAAGCCTAGATCAACAATCTTGATAATTAGCAGGTGAGAAGCATAATATCCATCAGGTCTTTGGTTCAGAGCCACTATTATCCTTGTAAGGGTATGTGGGGGAATGGGTTGGAATGGCTTTAGACTATGGCTTCTGAAGGCAGATGGGCATAAGGGAGAATCTTATTTTCTGTGCACTATGCTTTTTTAACTTGAGAGAGAATAGAGTCAGTGTGTTTTTATTAATCTCAGTAACTGTAGTCATGGCGGTAAAGATGTGAAGGACAAAAATATATCATGGTTAGGGTGAAGTCTCCCCTCGACACACAGTGTTTTTAAAGTTTGACCCTTCAGAGGGTCAAAAGGAAGACAACCATGGTAAATCCTGGACAGCCAGAAGAAGGGAAAAGATGAAATTATATTAGGCAAGCTCCAAACAGACTGGGTTATAAAACCCTGGCATCATTCCACCCTGCCTTCTTCACAAATGAGATGGCAGGAGAACATACAATACATACAATAATCTAGGCAGTGGGAATAAAAATGAAAGAAGAATTTGTCAATGAATGAAAATTTTAAAAAGAGAAAATTATGTTTAAAAATTTCCCATTATTCCTGTATCCATGAACAAAATATCCCACCTCTAGATCCCTGCTGTGAACCCTGGCTGAGAGGTTGGGCCAACTGTGTTGTCACAGCAATCTGTTGTGCCCTGGGGTGCCTGGTGCTGGTGATTTGGTTGCTAAGTCATGTCCAACTCTTGTGAGTCCATGGACTGTAGCCTGCCAGGCTCCTCTGTCCATGGAATTCTCCAGGCAAGAATACTGGAGTGTGTTGCTATTTCCTTCTGCATGGGAGCTTCCTGACCCAGGAATCAAACCCAGGTCTCCTGCACTGAAGGCAGATTCTTTACTGACTGAACTAAGAAGAGAGCTTTGGTGGGGCATGAAGTGAAGTCACTCAGTCGTGTCCGACTCTTTGCGACCCGTGGACTGTAGCCCACCAAGCTCCTCCGTCCATGGGACTCTCCAGGCAAGAATACTGGAGTGGGTTGCCATTTGGGGCATAGTTGGAAGGAAACATCCATTCCCCAGGCTTCGTTTGCTCCCTATCCACTCCCTATCACTATCCACTCCCTATCACTTCATTTGCTATTGTCTCAGTGCTTCCTTTATACACTGAAACCTTTCCATCCTTACCTTTCTGATTTTCAAAGATAAGATTCTGTCTTTTAATACTCATTTTGCTTACCCAGTAACTTCATGCTAAAGGCATAATCTTATGTCACTTTTTATGCAAAAACACAAAGAAAATTTTCCTTAGTATGGATTAAAAAGAAAATGATATTGGAAAAAATTTCTTCTACTTACCAAATTCCCATTCATCCTGGTGGCTTGCAAGGTCCATCGTGAGCCCTATGGCAAATAGATGCTATTAGAGGAAATCTCTTTCCTTTGAGGGAGAAGGGGCTGGAAGAATAGGTAGTTTTCAAAAGAAATATTCTTACCTGCTGATCCAAAAGTGCCCAGAACATGGGCAATGGGATATAAAGGAACAGTACCCTGGTCAGTGCCTTCACGTCCATAATGAGCTGCTTCTGCAAAGAGGAGGAAGAAGGAATAGGCTGAATTGGCATTTAAGGATTTCTTGCTTGGAGTAGAAATGGCCCAGAACAGTAAGAGAAGAGGTCAAGTACAGTAGAGGAGAATCAGTTTGGTTATTAGGAAAAACTCTATGGAGGCATCAGATGTTTCTGCAATTCAACTTACTGGGTATTTCTCAGCTGCCCAATCCAGCCAGTGCTCTCGCTTGGGATTGTCCCCAGAATGGTTCTTGAAACGGCTGGAAATGGCAAACTAGGGCAGAGTATAGATATCAGAAGAGAGGGGAAAACAAACAAACAAACAAAAAACAAATTCCCTGCCTTTTCCATTTCACTGTATCTTCCCTTAGACACACATACTCTTGAGTGACTTAATCTAACCTTTTGGTTTCATCACACATTGAATTTCAGAATATTTAAAATATAATTTCAACATATGTAACTACATTTCAGAAAACTTTTGCCAGTTTTTAAAAATGATTATATTCTTTTTAGCTTAAAGGTTAAATAGAGGCATTGAGTGATGTTTGATCAACCCCACTTTCCAAAAGTCACAGAAGCAGCGCAGAGATCATTGAGAAAAGTGTATACCCATGTTTGAAGGCCTATAGACTCAGAACAGCATTTCTTTTCTTGTGATTGAAAAAGGCAGGCAAACAATTCATGAACTTACCCAGATACATTTGACCACTTGATTCAGTATGTTTCCTTCAGGAGGTGGTTTTCTGTATAGTTTACTTCCCATTGCAAACACAACTGCAGTAGACAGACAAAGTTCTTAGCTTCTCATTTAGCACATTTAGTTGTCAACACTAAGGACACACTGCTGAAATGTAGCAATGATTGACACATCTCATAAAGGGTGGAAACTGACTGATGCTCCCTGACTTTGGAGTCATAAAAACTATGGGAGCCAAGAGAAAAATAAAATGGTCAATGTGTAGACTTGCCTGTAATCACAGAAATGAAAGTCACCTCTGAATTCNTGAAATGTAGCAATGATTGACACATCTCATAAAGGGTGGAAACTGACTGATGCTCCCTGACTTTGGAGTCATAAAAACTATGGGAGCCAAGAGAAAAATAAAATGGTCAATGTGTAGACTTGCCTGTAATCACAGAAATGAAAGTCACCTCTGAATTCACACTATTCTTCTCCATCTCTACCTCTGATACACTACCAACTTTCACCAACCCTCTCTTTTGAGTGTATTTCCTGCCTGTCCCCTCTCTGCATCACCAGGACCATGACTCATTTTGAACCTCACAACTTCTACCCTGAATTTTCAA
The DNA here is from genome assembly GCA_006410675.1 of Oreotragus oreotragus. NCBI lineage: Eukaryota > Metazoa > Chordata > Mammalia > Artiodactyla > Bovidae > Oreotragus > Oreotragus oreotragus. The sequence continues at coordinate 477,982 of SJYX01022229.1, forward strand.
AATGGCCACCAACTAGTTTCTCAATCCCTGTTTGCTTCTCCTCCTAATCTGCTGCGAAATTAAAATGTTGTTTCCAAGACCTATCTAATAAGCCCAAACTCCTGATATGGAAGGCCTTCCCAAATTCATTATTATCCTGAGGGATATTATTATCATTAACAATCTCTTGAAGGTTTATTATTATATATAAAGTGTTAAGCATTTTACATAATAGTACTGATTTAACCTTACAAGGATTTTACACGTGAAAAAAATCAAGGGTTAAAGAAGTCAAGCAATTTCTACAAAATTTTACAACTGTGAAGTGCCAGAAACTGCATTTTTGACCTTAGGCCTGTTGCCTCAAAAATTTATACTCTTAACCAACATAAAACACGTCAGTCATTCATTCTTGCATCACATGCTTTGCTGGACACTTTGTTGTTGGTTTTTAGTCAGTCAGTCAGTCTGACTCATTTGTGACTCCGTGGACTGTAGCCCACCAGGCTCCTCTGTCTGAGATTTCTCAGGCAAGAATACTGGAGTGGGTTGCCACTTCCTCCTCCAGGGTATCTTTTCGACCCAGGGATCCAACCTGTATCTCCTACATTATAGGTGGATTCTTTACCACTGAGCCACTAGGTAAGCCCTTTGCTGGATACTACAGAGAATAAAGATATAAAAAGACGTGATCCTGTCTGCAACGGAGCTCCTCTCAACTTACCACTTCCTGCTTTTCCCTCATTACCCTCCATTTTGTACTCTGTCCTCTGACCACTGTTCATCATTCCTGCACAATTCTGTTTTACTTCTGCTCTTGAGCTCATTCTCTTTCCTTTAACCCTCATCTTTAATTACATCTCCAAAGCTATCTATAGATGAATTTAATTTTCTTAATTTCTCCTTTATTTTCCAAATTGCCAAAATAAGAAATTACTTTTACAATTATAAAAAAATAATTTTGTTCATGTTTATCAATTTTAAGTAAAATCTGTGGAAAACGTCCACCATGGTACCATCTCCAATGTACTTTCCTCCTGAATGGATTTCCCAGCTCCAGCAAGATGCCTCTCTAGCAGCTACTCTACCAAAGATGCCTTCCTCAGTGACCAGTAGCAATTTCCAATATCCTTACATCCAGAAGGCCTGAATCACTTTACTTTTCTCTATCTCAGCTTTTTAATTTCTCCAGTCGTCTCAGTCAGATTCACTCTACCACTTTTACTTTATTCATCCTCTGTTTCACCAAACTTCCCCAAAGAGTATGCTTTACCTACCACAGTCTTCTTATTGTTGATAGAAAAAATAGTTCCGAGAAAGCATTCTAATCCTGTGAGACATGTCTGCAGATAAAGAGGTATCTAGACAAGCGGAAGTTTATGGACAGGAAGTAGACTGCTCTTGAAACTAAGAATGATCCTAAAAAGGGGCTGAAATTCTCAGGAACTCTGGTCTAAAAAGCGACAGTGGAGTGATAAAAAGAAGACCTTGTCAAGGTCAGACTTAAATTTCAAGACCACTTAACTAAAGAAGGTAAACAGGGACCTTGAGTTTCTTGACCATCTCCTCCCTTGAGCGGACATTGTTGCCTCTTACTACAAACAAAATAGAAGGCTTCAAATGTACACATCTCAGCTTCTGGCTACCACGTCTATTAGTTTCTGTATTCACATCTATTCCTTCCTCTCTAGTTAGGCAAAGGTGATGTCACTCCTCCTGTATAAAGGTAGTTGTGCCATGTGTGCTTTCACACTGGCTACACTGTCTTATCTTACATCTTCAACATCTTTCTTCACTGGAGTGCTTCTAATAATATTTAAGCATTCTCAATATCCTCTCCTGACTTCATGTCACTTGCAGTTATATATACTTACCATCTTCCCTTTCATCCCTCTATTCACTTCCCAATCTGCTTTAATTAGTCTTGAATCTCCACCAATCTACCATAACTGATATCATCAAATCAATGATCTTTGTGTCCCTATATTTAATAGACATTAAAGCTGGGAAAGCATTATCTTGCTTTTCCAGTCAGTAACGACAGAATGATCTCTGTTCGTTTCCAAGGCAAACCATTCAATATCACAGTTATCCAAGTCTATGCAAGAGAAAAATAAAATGGTCAATGTGTAGACTTGCCTGTAATCACAGAAATGAAAGTCACCTCTGAATTCTCCTTCTTCTAGCTCATTTCTACATCTAATATATTATCAGCTTTCAGTGTGTTTCCTGCTTGTCCCCTCTCTGCATCACCAGGGCTATGACTCATATAGGACCTCACAACTTCTACCCTCTATTTACAAAATGGCCACCAACTAGTTTCTTGATCCCTGTTCATTTCTCCTTATCTGCTGCCAAATTAAAATCTTGTTTCCAAGACCTACCTAATAAGTCCTAACTCCTGAAATGGATTTTCCCAAATTCATTATTATCCTGATGGTTATTATTATCATTAATGATCTCTTGAAGGTTTATTATTATATATAAAGTGTTAAGCATTTTACATAATAGTACTGATTTAACCTGAAAAGGATTTTACACATAAAGAAATTAAGGATTAAGGAGTTAAGCAAGTTGTACAAGACTGCACAGATGGAAATTGCCAGAAACTACACTCTTTTTCATTATTCATTTTTGATATCAGTAAACTTTCATATAATCTTTTAAATGATATGAAATAAATTGTATTAAAATATAAGAAGAACAAGTAAATAATAGATGTATAACTTAATGAATTTTTACAAGTGAACACACCCGTGTAACTCAGACCAGATAAAAAAACATATTCTAGACCCCAGTGTTCCCTTCCAGCACTGACACCCCACCCTCAACCCACCTCTGCTAAGTTATGCCTCTTTCAATTCCTTTTTTCAGCTTGATAGTAAGATCAGAAACTACCTTCTTGAACTGAGGCCTGTCTACTCAAAAATCTATACTCTTCACTACCATAACGGACCTCATTCATTGATTTTTGCATCACATATTTTGCCTGACACTGCTGAGAATAAAGATAAAAAAGACGTGACCCCTATCTGCAACAGAGTTCCCCACAACCAACTGCTTCCCACTTTTCCTTTCATCACTCTGTATTTGCCAATGTATCTTCTAACTACTATTCATTATTCCTAAAACAGTTCTTTTCTGTTTTATTTCTGTTCTTGAGCTCATTCTCTCTCAACGCATATCTTTATCTTTTAACCACATCTCCGTAGCTATCTGTAGGTGAATTTAATTTTCTTGTTTTTACTTCATTTTCCACATATCAGCAATGAGATAGTACTTTTACAATTATAAAATCACAAGGTTTTTTTTTTTTCAAGTGTATTCAGTTCAGTTAAGTTCAGTTGCTCCGTTGTGTCCAACTCTTTGTGACCCCATGAACCACAGCATGCCAGGCCTCCCTGTCTGTCACCAACTCCCGGAGTTTACCCAAACCCATGTCCATTGTGTTGGTGATGCCATCCAACCATCTCATCCACAACTCTTTGTGACCCCATGAACCACAGCATGCCAGGCCTCCCTGTCTGTCACCAACTCCCGGAGTTTACCCAAACCCATGTCCATTGTGTTGGTGATGCCATCCAACCATCTCATCCTCTGTCGTCCCTTTCCCCTCCTGCCCTCAATCTTTCTCAGCATCAGGGTCTTTTGCATCAGGTGGCCAAAGTATATTAAATTTAACTAAAATTTGTGGGAAACCTCCGTTTTGGTACCATCTCCAATATACTTCCCTCTTGAATGGATTTCCCAGCTCCAGCAAGAAAGATGTCCCTCTACCAGCTCCTCTACCAAAAATGCCTTCTTTAGTGACCAGTAACAATCTCCAATATCCTTACATCCAGAATGCCTGAATCACCCTACTTTTCTCTATCTTAACTTTCTCCATTCTTCTCTGTCAGGCTCACTCCACCATTTTTTTCTTTATTATCCTCTGAGTTTCTCCCAAACTTCTCCAAATAGCATGCTTTACCACTTACCATGGCCTTCTTATTGTTGATTAAAAAAAAAAAAAAGTTCAGATAAAGAATGCTAATCCTAAGAGACAAGTGGGCAGATAAAGGTATCTGGACAAGTAGAAAATTTTGGATGGGAAATAGACAGCTCTTGAAACTAATAATGATCCTAGAAAGGGGCTGAACTTCTCAGGAATTCTGGTCTAAAATGTGACAATGGAGTGATAAAAAGGTGAGGTGATCAACTTGACAAGGTCAAACTTAAGTTTGAAGGCCACTTAACTGAAGAAGATGGGTAGGGACCTTGAGTTTCTCTAACATTTACTTCCACTAGTAGACCTTGTTGCCTCTTACTTCACAAAGAAAATAGAGGGCTTCAGATGAAAACTCCCTCAACTCCTGCCACCAAATCTATTAATATTTGTATCCATACCCATCCCCTCCTCTCTCCAGTTACATGAAGGTAATGTTCCTCCTCTTGATTAAATACAATTCTACCATGTGTGCTTTCATATTGATTATACTGTCTTACCTTACATCTTCAACATCTTTCTTTACTGGAGTGTTCCTAATAATAATCAAACATGCTTAATATCCTCTCCTGACTCCATGTCACCTTTCAGCTATAAATTCTTACTGTTTTCTCTTTCATTCATTTTATTCACTTTCCAATCTGCTCTAATTATTCTTGAAACTCCACCAATCTACCACAAACTGATATCATCAAATCAAAGACATTTGTGTCACCATATTTAATGGACATTTTTCACCCTTATCTTGCTTTCCCAGTCAGTAATATTTGTTACTCTGAATGATCCCCTTCCTGAAATCCTCTTGGTATCCAAGGTAGAACTACTATTACTTTCGGCATTCGTTTTTAGTCTCATCTGTGGGCTTTCCCCTCTTTACCTGTCTTTTTTTGTTTGTTTGTTTAACTGCTGAATCCTTTACCTAATTCAAATACAAAATCTGAGTCAATACATTTTCATCTTAAAGGAAATACAACAATTTATAAGTAAACGCTGGCTTGTATAAAAGTAAGCTTATGCTGGCTTGTATAAAAGTAAGCTTAACACTGAATAATCTCTTTAATATTAATAATATAAATACATCAAGAGTCGACAATCCATATATTGGAGAAAATAATTACTATTAAGTTTTCGTTACAATAAGACTCATTCCCATACAAATTTGAAACATTATTCTAAAGGTTTATGCTATGGAGATTGTCCCCTAAAGATCTGATTGTGGTATTATGGAAATCACCCTGGTTCTCAAAATGCCACATTCTGTTTTCTACCTCTCCATTTGCAGTTTTTTTCCCCTACCTGGAGAGCCCTTCCCCAACTTTTCTTTAGTGAATCTTTATTTGAATAGCTTCAGCGCAACTTAATTATTGCCTTTGCTGTACATCCTTGTAGATAGATATCTTTATTTCTGCACTATCACAGTGAAGAGAACTTAATTTTTTACCAGGACAACAAAATTTCTTGTAAATAGTTGCCATAACTTGTTTATTTCTAATGCCTGGTGCTTAGCTCATTTGTTTGTCTTTTAAATATTGGTATTTCTCAAGGTCCTATCCTTGTTCTCCTTTATCGTACTCTTAGTCATTCCATCTATTTTCCTGACTTAATTGCTATCCATATACTAATAGCTCCAGCTCTATATCTATAGCCAAGACATTTATTCTGGACTTTAAACCTATATTTCCAAATAAATACATATTTAAAAGTTTGGTACTCCCAATTAGATGTTCCAAAAACATCTAAATGTTACATGTCCAAACTAAATTCATTAGTATTGCCCCAAGCCTAGTCTCCCTTAGACCATACTCCTACTGTCCACCCATTTGCCCAAGTCAGAATGCTGCATTCGGTCCTGGCTTATCTTCTCTCTTACTTTCACACATCTAATCATATCAAGTTTGTCAGTTCTGTCAGTGCTGAAGAAGGTGAGCTAAGGTAGGCACTGACCTTGAGCACAAAATTTAAGGAAGTACCAAAAATTCAATATTCAAGACCAAGAGTATCTTTTGTCTCATCCTTAATCCATTCTTTTTCCACATTACAGTCAGAAATACCACTGAAAAATAAACATCTAATGATCATTCCTTTATTTAAAACCCTTTTGAAGCTCCCTACTATTATCCTGATAAAGTTCTAATTCCTTCATAAGTTAAAAGCCTTTCATTATCTGGTTTCTGTCAGTTTCTCCTTTTTATCCTCTGTTCCTTCAAGGCCTTCAAATATGTCATACTATTTCTCAACCCTTTGTCTTACAGATACCATGTCCTATTTCTGTTTCACTTTCAATCTCTTCTTTGACTAACTGCTGTTAATGCTTTAGGTCTTACCTTCCCTATCATTTCTTTAGGCAAAACTTTTCTGAGCCTCAGCATCTTAGGTATCCCTCTGTGTTCTTATAGCTTCCTCTGTATTTCTCTAGTTGTGACAGTGACGATACTATATTGAAAGATCCTGTTTACTCCTCTGTCTCCCTCTTCCTGCTGGACCAAATAAATCCTTTGAAAGTATTAATTCTGTAGCTACCTAATTCAATAACGTGATCCCAGTACCTAGCACAGAATCTGACACATTAAATGTTCATTAAATAGATGTTTGCTGAATGAATTAATGAGTGAAAAAAATCAAATAAATTAAACTATAGTGAAAAAATCAGAGAATTGATTAATCAGTGCCCAGAAAACTGAAGTAACTAATGATGACAGCTAACACTTAACATTTAACGTTCAATTAAACATTTCATAATTTGTAAACATTTCAAAAGCATCTCTTTTGATCTTCATAATTCCTATGATATGTAAATAATATTGTGCAATGATCCAGAGAAAAAGACATAGTACTAATCAGGAAAACTAGGAATATATTTGGCTTTAAAGAGAGAAGGAAGCAGAATGTATTATCACTGGGCCCTGGACTAACACATAAATTTCCTTGGAATTGGAATTGCAACTTGCCTGAGTAATATTATTACCCTCCCAACTTTGTTTTAAAATAATCAGATGGAACAGTGAGCCTCTGGGCTCTTTATCCTTTATTGAGCTCTTTATGTGTTTGGACTGGATATCCTCCAGGGGGGTGTCACCCAAAGGCTCAGTGTGAGAACAGGTTTCCAGGTCAATGATTAGAAACAATCCTGTCCAAGTTTCCCCTTAGACTGTGTAAACTAAGCAACACACACATTCCTCTTCCTCTTCCATTGCTGGTTTCTCAGTGGTAAAGAGAATGCCACTTGATCTAAGTTGCATCAGTTTTCCCCTACTTATCCAACTCCTCTTATTCTCATTGCTCAGGAGCAAACTTCTTGGAAGCATTGCAGAGCAGGGCATAAACAGCTGACCCTAAAAGCTTTAAAAGGCCCAAAGAATTTTTACATCTACCAGTTACCAGATAGTTATCAGATGAAATAAGCTGGTTTGAGAGGAATGATTATTTTCTTTGCTTCACTATATATTGCAATGTAGATCAGTTTATCTCAACTGTGACTACAATTAGAAACTTAAAAAATTTTAGATGCCACGGCTGTATCCCACAGAGATCCTGATTTAATTGGTCCTACATGGCATCCAAGGATCAGTCTTTTTAAAACTTTCAGGAAGCTTATTAGTTATATAACCGTGGGCACTACTTTTTTTAGGCTTCTAACTTTATTCAGTTAATTTATCTATAATTTCTAGGGAAAACCCCTACAATAACACCTAATAGGTTTCTGTGAGGACTGAATAAAATAGTTTGTGTATAGTGCTTACTCATGCTTTTCACGTGGAAGGCATCAGTGGTTATTAGTTTCCTTTGCCCCACTGCACTTACCAAGAGCTATCAGCATAAGCAGTCCTGGAACTCCAAAAGCCAATGCGTAGCAGTCCTTCCCAAAACACTGCACATCTCCTACAGGAAAAAACGAAACCAAATTAATCCTGAATCTTAAATTTTTGATGTTCTGTTCTATAAGCTCAGGTTTTTGAGGTCATAGACATAGCCATCTTCTTTCCTCCCAACACCTAATCCATAATCCTTCTTTTCGGCCAGACAAATCAAGATTAAAAGAAATTCGCTCAGATTTTCAAACTTATATAAAAGGAGAAGATGGACAGTAAGAAGCCTTGAACGGCTTTCTGGCTGGGCAGAGTGAAGCTTATACAGAGGCCCTCAGAAAAGATCCCAACCTCTCAGCATGGGTGTGACAAATGTAGAAATCAAGCTCCCTGCATTGATGGAGAGGTAGAAGACTGAGAAGTATCTAGTCCGTTCCTCTGCCTGAAAAAAAAAAAGCCAAAACAGGACAAATCATCATTTCAGTGTGCCTCCTCGGTCCACCCCCACCTCTTCAGACTCATTAAGAGGACATACACCGATTCAGATACTGCCTCCATAGTATGTGAATATCATATTAGATATTTTAACACATATCTTGCTGACCCCAAATAAACATCTCTCTACCTTTCACACCCTACTGCAATCATCTTTAACATTTTTTTACCCTTTTATACTGGCAAAAATGATCATCTTGTATATTATGTCTATGTATGGTGTCTTTTTTTTTATGTATTGTGTCTTATAGTGTTTGTTCTAGTATTAGTCTCAGTATTAAATTTGTTTCAGTAGGTTGAGAGTTCCTTTAGAGCAGAAAGAAAAAAACCTTATTATTTTCTGTAATCCTCACAAGCATCACTAGCATAGCACTTGTCTTATATTAGACTCAATAAATGTTTATTAAACTGAATTAAGTTAGTGAATGAGTGACTGAGTTAAATAATAGATTTTGTGGAATGTGTGGTAGGAATAGGACTAGAATATGGAACAGTTGAGTAAATTGTTGATCAAGCAGAATAATTTACCTAATGCTCATGGGAAGTCTGCCAGAGACTATTAAAGAAAGTCTGTGGGCTGGGCAGTGGCCAGTGGAAACTTGGAAGTGGGTTTGTCCTATTACTGAAATGTCTTTGTGGAGCACGTACAAAATGAAGCAGCTTTCAAATAAAGTTGCTGACACTTTATTCATTATGCATGTCTGTGCTTCATTCTGACTCCCCTGACACATCAACACAATCTCCATTTTCCATTTATGGTGTCTTCTGCTTCCTCTTTTGGTCCCCATTTAAACCTGCTCCATTCATCTATGTGTAGAATTCATTGTGCATAGAATCCCACTTGCCAGAGTTTGGTGACTTCTCTAAGGTTAGCAAGCAATTATAACCTACAAACCCCTGGGTAGATAAACAATATAAAATAACCTACAGGGTCTGAAAGGTTAGAGAAATGCAGGAAGACATGACACAGAGAAAGAACAGAGAGTAAAAAACAAACATGATAAAAGAAACATGATAAATAGCTATAGAAGAGGGAATAATACATAAAGACCATCAAAAAGGAAAACAGAGGTAAAAAGAGGAAGCTAGAAATGTTGGTTGATCTAAGAATAGAGTATTTTCCTTGCCTAGTTGTCACTGATTCCTTAACAGGCATGTTTTTACCTTTATTCATACTGTCCTCCCACCCACCATGGACAGTGGAAAGTGTCTAGGAAAAGAAGGAAGGATCATCAAGACAGGATCATCTAAAGAAATTAATTCTGTTTTATTCCAAATGGTCATTTTCTCCTTTGTAGAATCCCAAAGCTAGAGATGCTTATATCATCTCCAAACTACTCATTACCTCCCATTCCCAAAGTGATGACCATGTATCTTCTTAAATACCTTAAGTGAGAGTGAACTCATTAATATTTGAAGTTTTTTCCTTTCATCAAGTGAAAGGCTAACTTCCTATAGCTTTCTCTCATTGATCTTTGGATTAATTACTGCTGCTGCTGCTAAGTCACTTCAGTCGTGTCTGACTCTGTGCGACCCCATAGATAGCAGCCCACCAGGCTCCGCCGTCCCTGGGATTCTCCAGGTAAGAACACTGGAGTGGGTTGCCATTTCCTTCTCCAGTTCATGAAAGTGGAAAGTGAAGTGAAAGTGAAGTTGCTCAGTCATTTTCAACCCTTAGCGACTCCATGGACTACGGCCCACCAGACTCCTCCATCCATGGGATTTTCCAGGCAAGAGGACTGGAGTGGGGTGCCATTGCCTTCTCCAATTAATTACTGACATCCTTTCAATATCTATATAAAGGGAGTAACTCAGAAGGTAAAGAATCTGCCTACAATGCAGGAGGCACAGGTTTGATCCCTGGGTTGGGAAGATCCTCTGGAGGAAGAAATGGCAACCCACTCCAGTATTCTCACCTGGAAAATCCCATGGACAGGGATGCCTGGCATGCTGCAGCCCATGAGGTCACAAAGAGTTGGACATGACTGATTGACTAAACAACAACAACTTCCAGTATCTATGGATAATTAAAATATTCTCTTTTAAGTCTTATCTTATCCAGTCTAAGTATCTTCATTTCCATCAATTTTTCTTCCTAAGCTGCATCTTTTTAGTCCTGGTCATATTCCTTTAAAATGTTTCCATTTTTCTCTTCATTAATGATCAGTACCCAGCACTGAACACTACTCAGATATGTTCTAAGTACTGGATCACTTCAATCTTGGCAAATCGCTACCTGTCATTTAATGCCTGCTCTAATTCTTGAAAATACAGAAATGACCAGACTCTTACATGTTTTTCTTCAAATTGGTCTCCACCAAAAGCTGCCACACAGGGTTTGATACCTCCTGTCCCCAAAGCTATTAGACTCAGGCCGACCATTGACAGGACTCTGAAATGGAAATGTGAGAGTGCTAACCATACTGATACTAAATACAACTGTAGAAATGGAATATAGAGCTATAAGAGAAAAAATATNTCCACCAAAAGCTGCCACACAGGGTTTGATACCTCCTGTCCCCAAAGCTATTAGACTCAGGCCGACCATTGACAGGACTCTGAAATGGAAATGTGAGAGTGCTAACCATACTGATACTAAATACAACTGTAGAAATGGAATATAGAGCTATAAGAGAAAAAATATGTGTACAAGGGCACGACCTCCTTCACATTTCTATATTGTGGGCACTTCCCAATGGCTTCCTCCTAGGAGAGACTCAGGAGCACTTACAATCTTCATAATCCTTGAGTTGCTGCCAGAAAATATCATTACATGGGAAGAGTTTGTCCCTGATAGTTTCATTTACCTCATGTGTGCAACATATAGAAGCAGATACTCAAGGAACTCCAAAGTTAAGACTGTTCTCAATATCGTCATAGTCAAAGGGACATGTCAATAGAAAGACCTTGTGAACCTTTACCCCACATATTCTTAGTAACCACAAAATAAAATCTTAAGTTAGTCATAACTAATGGAAGAAATGTCAGTGATTCGTGATGGTACAACAATAATAAGGTATCTAATATCCATTAAATCTCAAACAAAATTCTTAACTCACTGGAAAATACATGTCTAGCCACATTATAAACACAAATATATCTAACCTGCTTCATGAACAAGTCTAATCCTCTCTGACTGAACCAACAAATGTCAGAACCTATCAAGATTCTCTGGCATCATAAACATCAATAACATAACAAAGAGGGACAGAGCAACTGGTATATGGAACTACACATAAATGGAAATAATTCAAGCTTTGAATATGAATTCTACAATATACTATAAAGAAGTATCACAGACATTTTTTAAAAACTCTGTTAAAGTACAATGTGTGGATGGGTGAACAGGTGAAGGAATATGGAGGGCATGAAGATTTTCATATCTTCAAGCATATGTAGAGTTTCTGTGAAAAGGATGCTAACTGAGCATTCTACAAGTCTCCAAATATTTGATAAAAACAAATGAGCTCAGATAAAGCAGGAAAGAGTTCAACTAGTCAAATATTTTTTTCTTAACCAATTTGGTATAATAAAATAGTGAGTGAAGTCGGTCAGTCATGTCCAACTCTTTGCGACCCCATGGACTGTAGCCCACCAGGCTCCTCTGTCCATGGGATTCTCCAGGCAGGAATACTGGAGTGGTTGCCGTTTCCTTCTCCAGGGGATCTTTCCAACACAGTGATGGAACCCAGGTCTCCCGCATTGCAGGCNGACCCCATGGACTGTAGCCCACCAGGCTCCTCTGTCCATGGGATTCTCCAGGCAGGAATACTGGAGTGGTTGCCGTTTCCTTCTCCAGGGGATCTTTCCAACACAGTGATGGAACCCAGGTCTCCCGCATTGCAGGCAGACGCTTTAACCTCTGAGCCACCAGGGAAGCCCAATAAAATAGTAGATTGTAAAATAAAGAGACGTCTCTAGTAAGACAGAGAAACGTCTATAATGAATGCATGAAACATTTACCTGTCCAATGGAGGAAAGCGGCTCTTTTCCAATGAGGAGGTTCATGGTTACATGATATCTACATGATTTACATGATTTTACTCACGTGTGTAACATTTGTCCCCCCAGTATTGGTAAGGCACCCATGGACTTGATCACATGGCCAAGCACATACACCAAGGAGAGATAGATGATTGTCCTGTTGAGAAAGTTAAATCAGTAAGTCTACAAACAGAATTCAGAGATTTGAGCAATACAGACTCAGAGTTCATACTGTTCTCAGTGCCAGGATAAATGGAGCAGGAGGAGGAAGGGGTGGAGGCAGAAAGAATTATATGAGAAATGCAAATATAAATAATAATGGTGAATGAAGCAAACAGACTAGAAAGGGACAGTAACTCTTCACCCTATAGCATTAGGGACATTCTTTTCTCATGCTTTTTGTTTTTCCCTACCTACCCCACACAGAGAATCCCTGATCTTGTACAGATATATCATGAACAGGTTTGATCTGTAGTGAGAGATAATGTTTTAAGGAGAACCAGAAGAACAGGATATGTTTGACCTGAGGTTTTTTTCCCCAAGGAATGTCTTTGATTGTAGAAACCCATAAAGGTCAAGAAAGAATCACATAAACAGGAAAATAAGGGAACAAAGGACTTTCTTTAAACACAGTCAATGGGATAAAGAGGTAAAGGGTTTAACCTGAACACTTGGGTTATTGTAATCCCCACCACAGTTTCCTCATGGACTATTTAGCAAGGGTAAGAAAGGAGCCAGGGCCTTTGAATAGACTGTTCAGTGATATATAGCTCACGCAGTTGATAGGGACTTATTGTTATGTTGTTCTTTCTTTCTTTTTAAACTTTTTATTTTTATATTGGAGTATATTATATTGGAGTATTTTATATTTTTTATTGGTGTATAGCCAACTAATGTTGTTTCGGGTACACAGTAAAGAAAGGGACTCAGCCATACATATACATGTATCCATTCCCCCCAAACGTTATATTGTTTTTCAAAAAATCTGAATGACAACTAGTAAGTGGCTGCTGCAACTAGTAAGTCACTTCAGTTGTGTCTGACTCTGTGCAGCCCCATAGATGGCAGCCCACCAGGCTCCCCCATCCCTGGGGTTCTCCAGGCAAGAACACTGGAGTGGGTTGCCATTTCCTTCTCCAATGCATGAAAGGGAAAAGTGAAAGTGAAGTCGCTCAGTCGTGTTTGACTCTTAACGACCCCATGGACTGCAGCCTACCAGGCTCCTCCATCATGGAATTTTCCAGGCAAGAGTACTGGAGTGGGGTGCCATTGTGGAAGAGTGAGGAATTCAGTAAGAACCTGCATTGAGATACACACACTGAAACATGGCATGCTATCAAATATACAATGTGTATTATGTGTATTGGGATACCAGAATTCTCTTTACATATAAGTAGAATATTAGTACTAGAAGGAACCTTAGAAATTATATAGCTTACTTCTGCAAATTTTAAAGTACCATGTGCTAAAGTAGAATATAAAGAAATGGAATGAAAATAGCAAAGAGAGGCTGGAGATGCCAGAAACCTCAGGATGTAGATTTCTTATTCTAAACGACAAATATTCCTAGGTTGGCTCACCAGGGAAAGGATCTTAAAGGGTTTATAATGGGAAATAGGAGATAAGAAAAAGGAAGGGATAGGCTTTCCTTAAAGGCCTTGTAGTGTCTTCTGGAGAAAAGTTTTCTTCATTGGAACAAAAAGAATGAATAGAAAGAAATGGAATAAAAAGTGACTGAGAAAAGGCCAGCTATTACGAACACAAAATAGATGATGTATGCTAAATCATCACAGAGAAAAAACAAAAGGAGTCTGAGCTGGAGTGATAGCCTGTGTTGGGAGATCAGGGCAATATCAGATTGTTGGACTAAACAAGTGAGAGAAGTATAATTGCCTTAAAAGAAAAACAGGCTACCTTCTAGGTGAAAGATTCAAGGAATTAGTCTAAAATACAAAGAATATAAGTGAGGAAGCTAACAGCAGAGAACTTTAACAGAAGGAGAGAGAAGTCAAGAGAGACTTGGAAATTCTGCATTTGAAATGCAGTTGTCATTGGGGGACATTACAGTCCCAACTACAGGACAGAGATCTGCTTCAGACAGACTTCATTCTTCCATTTGCAAATGAGGAAAGTGAAATGCAGAGAAGTCAAAGGACATTTTTAAAGCGCCATGCTAATTAGGATTAGAATTAGGTCTAGAACTTCTTTCTTACAGTCTGCATTCCTTCAGTTTTATGAACAAGTTAATGTGGAAAAAGGAAAGGGAAAAGAAAGAAGTTTTAAATTTTATTTCTCCATAAGAATATAAAAAGCCAGAGACATTTTAAATTAGGAACTGAGAAGGAGTATGTTTAATAGGCAGAGACCTACTGTGACAAAGGAAGAGACCTAGCATAAAGAGGGTCAGCTCTGACCAGACAAAAAAGATAGGGGGAGGGATATGCTATAGACCCACTCAGAGAAAGAGGAAGTGTAGAAAAGACATCCAAAAGTATATTTGGCAAAACACACTTAAGAGAGTAGCTTTTAGTGATTGCCATGATCAGGAGACCAGACTGACAGGCACAGGTCACAAGGTATAAACCAACACTCGGGACTATGACTAAAAATGTTATTCTCTCTTAAAAGCAACTTGGCATCAAAAATAGCATCTGAGCGTGTAATTAACCTTCTCAGTAGATACTTATAGAAACAGTAAAAAGCCAGTATCCATGTTTAAAAAATTGAAGGAAGTTTCACCTCTCTCCTGACACAGTGAGTTCCTTGTACAAAAGTCAGGGACTGTGGGTGCCCATTTTCTCTTAACAAAGCTAGGATTCTGGGACTTCAAATAGAGGAAGTACCTTTAATATATGTTCTGTACTAAATTCAGAAAATTGTGGTTTGAAGGTATGAGCAATGTTTCTAATGTTACGGGAAATTTTTCATCCTGCAGCTAACTTCTGAAGAAAAGGAAAAGAGTTTGAAATACTTGTTTGTTTATGTTTTTGTCATCATTGTCTTTGGACATGTGAGCTCACCACACCCCCACACATCCCTAAAGAACAAGTTATTCATGTTTTCTCCAACCCACTTTCCTCTGAAAGAGATACCAATTCATCCCTCAAAGAATTTTGTTATTTTAAAAGCAACCACAATACCCACAACAAAATAAAAGTCATCTTCACATCTGCCCACACCTACCCTCAGTCTTCTGCCTATGTTCATCTGAGGGTGAATACATTTATGAACTGAAGTGTTTTTTGTGGGCCTCATATGTACCAGGCACTGTTTTAAGTGCTGTGGATAAAAAACTATAAATGAGGCTGTCTTCTAAGTGTTTCGAAGAAGATATTAGATTCATATACACATAGTTATTATAAGAGAGAATTTGTCATGTGAGGGTGAAAAACAGGGAGTTCAGAGAATATTAGATTAATTCTGGTTAGTGGTGAAAAGTAAGGGGCAGAGGATATTCCATTGCATAGGTGGCATGTGAACTGACCCTTAAAGAGTTTGGATGTGGAAGGCTGGGGAAGAAAGAGATTTCGTGAAGTAGAAACTATGCAAACAGACATGGAAAAGAGATGTTCCTGGCTATCATTAGTTAAATATTAGTATTTGGTTCATCTATTGGACATTCTTGAAAGGGAGTAAGTATGACAATAAGAGCAGAAAGGTAAGTTGGATGAGATTAGTGGACAATGTGTTAGCAGAAATGTTGAGCAGAGTAGTAATGTGAATGGAGATTTCTTTTAGGAAAATTAATTTGACAGTAGTGCAAGGATTCAATTATGAACAAAGATTATGGGAAACAATGAAAATGTCACACATGTCCATTATAATAGTCCAGTTCAGAGGCTAAAGACAACCAAAACAGGAGTAGTGGTGACTCAGTGTTGAGGTAGGAGGAATATGAGACATAATATAGAAACAGAATTGGTAGAATTTAAAAATTGATTGGATGCAGAAGTATAAGGAAGCTAGGAGAGAGGATAAGGTAGAATATCCAGGAGATGAATTCTAATGTGCAGTTACAATGCACACTTGGGGCTTGAGTGATAGGTTAAGATTATAGAGTTTGAGGAGACATAGCATATAGCTAAAATTGACACCACAGAACTTGGTAAGGGAAAATCTGGAGAAAGGGAAAAGGGTAAAAGGTATACACTGGGGAAATGCCTACATTCAGGAAAGAGTGTAGTAAACAATAAGCAAAAAAAAAAAAAAAGCCAAGCTTGGAAGAATCCAAAAAAGTAAAAGAACCAGAAAATACAGTGTTAGAGAAGCCCAGGAAGTTTCAAGAATATAGGTGCAATAAACAGACTAAACTGCTCAACATGAATAAGAATTTATAAAAGATCACTCAGTTTGATGGCATCATTACCAGTGATCTTAGAGAGAGGAATTTCCTCTCTCTAAGAGGAAATTTGATCTCTGGTTTGTCAGAATTGTCAGGATTGTCAGAATCCTGAAAGAGATGGGAATACCAGACCAACCATCTGACCTGCCTCTTGAGAAACCTATATGCAGGTCAGGAAGCAACAGTTAGAACTGGACATGGAAAAACACACTGGTTCCAAATAGGAAAAGGAGTATGTCAAGGCTGTATATGGTCCCCTGCTTATTTAATTTATATGCAGAGTACATCATGAGAAATGCTGGGCTAGATGAAGTACAAGCTGGAATCAAGACTGCCGGGAGAAATATCAATAACCTCAGATATGCAGATGACACCACCCTTATGGCAAAAAGCGAAGAGGAACTAAAAAACCTCTTGATGAAAGTGAAAGAGGAGAGTGAAAAACTTGGCTTAAAGCTCAACATTCAGAAAACAAAGATCATGGCATCCGGTCCCATCACTTCATGGCAAATAGATGGGGAAACAGTGGAAACAGTGTCAGAATTTTTTGGGGCTCCAAAATCACTGCAGATGGTGATTGCAGCCATGAATGGAAACCCACTCCAGTATTCTTGCCTGGAGAATCCCATGGACGGAGGAGCCTGGTGGGCTACAGTCCATGGGGTCGCAAAGAGTCGGACACGACTGAGCGACTTAACTTTCAACTTTCAAAATCACTGCAGATGGTGACTGCAGCCATGAAATTAAAAGATGCTTACTCCTTGGAAGGAAAGTTATGACCAACCTAGATAGCATATTCAAAAGCAGAGACATTACTTTGTCAACAAAGGTCCATCTAGTCAAGGCTATGGTTTTTCCTGTGGTCATGTGTGGATGTGAGAGTTGGACTGCGAAGAAAGCTGAATGCCGAAGAATTGATGCTTTTGAACTGTNAGAGCTTGAATATAGATAACTTTAATTTCAGTGGGATTAATTTGAGGCGTTACAGTTTATCTTCCATTTGAATATTTATGAAAATATGAGTACTTTTGCTCAGTTTAAGTGAATTATTTAGCAATGGACTGAATTATGTCCCCTCAAAATTCATATTCATTAGGCAGCCCTAGTTCCTGATGGATTTGAAGATAGGACATGTGAAAAGGTAATAAAGCTAAATAAAGTCACAGGGGTGATGGTGCCCTTATAAGAAGAGGGACAGAAACTGCATGAGGACGTAGCTAGAAGACTGCTGACTGAAAGCCAAGAGGAGAGCCCTCCGCTCCTAAGGACCTCGGGGAGCTGGCACCTTGATCTTGAACTTCCCAGACTCCAGAACTGAGAGACATAAATTTCTGCTGTTTTGATATGGCAGCCCAATCAAGCTGGTTAAGTACAGTTACAGCAGGCAAGTAGTAATAGTAAAAGGCAGCTGTCATGGAACAGCTCTGGGAGAAAAGATATAAAACATTCTTCCTCTTTATGCCTAAGTATAGTATTCTTGGATGGCCAAAATTGCATCCCTGCATTGGTGCCAGTTGATGCTTGGAAAGGGAAGAGACTTGAATAGTGAGTGACAAGGCTACCAGCAATATAACAAATACTCTTATACCAAATGATTTCAAATTGTAGCAATCTTAAATCCAATAAATTTGATACCTTCAAATGATTATTAAAACAAAGACATTATTATTAACATTTTTATCTGGATAAAAGAAAAATATTTATTAAAAATATAAAATTCAGTAATTCTATGCTGTCTTCACTACTAATACATGTGTGTGCATGAATACATTCTTTTATATACATGTATGTCTATACATACACAAATTTATATTTTATCATCATTGAAAACCACTGTATATTCAATTTTATTTTCATTCTTTTTCACTTAAAATTATATCATCATATTTTGTCATGCAATTAGAAATTATCATTATTATCATTTTTAATAGTTGCATAATATTCTAAGCTTGTCTAGGATATAAGAAAAAATACCAAACACATTGAAAAGTTATTATTAATTCAAAGATCTAGCCTTTGGAGCAAGTGGTGTTCCAGCCAAAGCTGTTGACAAATGTATTCTTCTTGAGGGACTAATGGTGACAATTCCCAAAGTAAAGCTGGATGCTCAGTCAGGTTTCTGCTTGGTGTGATTCTAGCAGAGCACAAACTTTGAGCTCCCCCAACAGCTAGTGGGGGACCTTGCTCAGCTAACAAAGTTGACAGAAGGGCCAAATAATGTGCCTCTGTGTGACACTCCCATGCTTTTCTCTCACTTAAGCCTCTGAAGAATCTTAAGTGAACACTTCAAGAGTACCAAAATTTTGAAAGGGGAATTTGGTTGTCCATGTATGCTAAATGATGAGATCAGAATTAAAGGACTTTGTTATTACGCACTATATTCTTTCATTGACAAAAAAAATTCTCTTCAATGGCTTAGCAGAGAGCACACTACTGAAAAAAACGAACCAGACACCTGATTCTGGAGTTTGTGAAGTTGTGTTCTAACTCCACACTTCTTCAAAACCAACAGTCATAAAATCAGGTCTTAATCCTCCTTATCCTCACCCAAGCTGAAGAATGATCTGGAATATAATCCTTTGCAACCTACAACTTCAGGCTGCCTTGAAGGCTTATGCCAGCTAAGAGGGAAAAAAGATATGTTCCCAGCTCCATCTCTCTTTTAAAATCACCATTTAAAATGCTGAACTCTTTAGGAATTTTCTTCTGAGGGTCAGATAAATTACTCTGACCTAAATAAAAGTTTTCTTACTAACTAGTCTTCTAAAGGGAAGAGCAGAGCATGATTATATAGCTTTCATTTGAAATATTCACATAAAAGATGAAGAAAATTGCAAATCCAGCAGAGGTCGCTTGACAAAGTATAATGAAGTATACCTTCATTAATTCAACTGAACTGCATGGGAAGGCCAAAGCTCCAGGATCCTGAATGGTAGGCCACAGCAATGTTATGTAATCAGGTATTTGTTTGCCTTCTTAGAGTCTGTCTCAATGCTTCCTGCGCACTCTGAGCATGGTGCAGAGCTTTCTTCTCCTGACAGTTGAGTATTCTGGGCTCAACTGTACCGTTTTTTATTCCCTAGCTGGTATTCTCCCTTGACATACTAAGCTGTCTAGGGACATTTATGAATACCTTCCAAACTCAGAGGGACGATTCATACAGATTTTATAGCACAGTATTTCTCTGAAATTCATATCTGTTAAAATTGTTATGAGCTAATTTTGGGGAAACTTAAAGTTCTTTATTTTGGATAGCTCCATCTTTTTATCTAAAAAAAATCTGGTAATTGGTAATAACTTTATTCAATACTACTATTTGTCTAAATTCATAGGACTTGAAAGTAATTTTCACTTTTACTCAAAGCGCAAAATGTTACTTTTCTCCATAAAAATGTTGTAGAATATATCTGATGAGGAATGTATAATTTATAAAATTCTGAGTGGGAGAATCAAACTTATACTACAATAAAAGAATGGGATTTTCTTAGAAAATTGGTCATCTAAGTGGAGAATACTAAAATATTCTGATTTATGAATAGATAGATGACATGTTTGAAATTGAGCTAGTTATTAGGAGACCTGAAATTATTAAAGAAATATTGTGCTTGAAAGCATAATGGAAAGGGTAAAATACCAGATTCATCTTATAGTCAGTATTTATATTAAAAAATAAATTCCATAATAGAAAATAGACAATGAGGTTGTTTATACATCACAATGACACAGCTTCCCAGAGATGAGGCCGAAAATGACAAATGTTATTTCTTAAAAATATTTTTGTAGGATATATTGTATCTGGATATTAAAGAGACTGATTCAATTCTTTATCCTTCAACATGTTTGTAAGAGAGCTTATCATATGCTAGGTACTGTTCTAGATTCTGAGCAAACAACGTTGAGCACACCTCTCCAGGAGAGAGGGTAGGGAGAGGAGAAATAAACAATTAGGAAGGATAATCTCAGGGTGGCTCAATGGTAAAGAATCGCCTGTGGATGCAGAAGATGCAGGAGTGCAGGTTCGATCCCTGGGTTGGGAAGTAAGATCCCTGGAGTAAGAAATGGCAACCCACTCCAGTATTCTTGCCTTGAAAATCCCATGGACAGAGGAGCCTGGTGAGCTACACTCCATGGGATTGCAAAGAGTTGGAGACAACTCAGCGACCAAGTACACGCAAGAGGATAATCTGAGATACTTCTAACTGTTATGAATATACAAAGAGTAGGTGGTAAAATTTTGTTAAAGAAAGAAAGGAGTGGAACCTTAGATTGGGGCTCAGAGTAGGTATCTCTGAGAAATAAGATTTGAGCTGAGACTTGTGTGAGTAAAAGGTGCCAATCATGCAATCATATGGATACTTAGAGCAGAGGGAAGAGGACATGCAAAGGACATACTACATAAGTTTAGGAATTTAAGAAAAAGTAAATACTAGTGAGGCAGAAATGTGGTGAACCAGAGCAAAGTAGTATGGTGTAGTTTGTATCTAAGATTCCCAGCATCTAATAAGGCAGTGTCCAAGGTGAAAAGGGATAGTGAAGAAAAACTGATTTGCCACTGTTATCTATCAGGGGGAAATTGAAGTGGTTTTCTAAGACTACACACAGTATAACTGAAATGGTTAGGTTTTTTGTTTCCCTAACTAAATCTTCAACACATGCTGGAGAGTCATGTTTTTCTTAAAATACACATATATATATATATTTAGATACAGACACTTCATCATTGTTTGTACCCAAGCTTTCCTTTGATAGAGTAATCTCTGATATGTTGATAAAGACAGAGCCCCAAGGTTGTAATCAACAGACCTAGGTTCAAGTCATGGTTTAAGTACTTGTAACTTTCGGTGCTACCTTGTCTCACTTGAGCCATCCGAGCCTAGTTTCTCATCTATAAAATAATGAGAATAATTATGAGGGTCAACTGACATTGAGGAAGCTAGTTAGGGACAATGGTGGGAAGATATATCATTACATAAAAGTTCAAGTAAAATTTCAGAATGTAGCTCAGATATTTGTCTTACCTTCAGTTCAGTTCAGTCGCTCAGTCGTGTCTGACTCTTTGCGACCCCATGAATCTCAGCACGCCAGGCCTCCCTGTTCATCACCATCTCTAGGAGTTCACCCAGATTCACATTCATCGAGTCCTTGATGCCATCCAGCCATCTCATCCTCGGTCGTCCCCTTCTCCTCCTGCCCCCAATCCCTCCCAGCATCAGAGACTTTTCCAATGAGTCAACTCTTCGCGTGAGGTGGCCAAAATACTGGAGTTTCAGCTTTAGCATCAGTCCTTCCAAAGAAATCCCAGGGTTGATCTCCTTCGGAATGGACTGGTTGGATCTCCTTGCAGTCCAAGGGACTATAAAGAGTCTTCTCCAACACCACAGTTCAAAAGCATCAATTCTTTGGCGCTCAGCCTTCTTCACAGTCCAACTCTCACATCCATACATGACCACAGGAAAAACCATAGCCTTGACTAGA
>SJYX01022229.1:503359-515163 GCA_006410675.1 Oreotragus oreotragus
CCATCTCATCCTCTGTTGTCCCCTTTTCCTTCTGCCCTCAATCTTTCCCAGCATCAGGGTCTTTTCCAGTGAGTCAGCTCTTTGCATCAGGTGACCAAAGTATTGGAGTTTCAGCTTCAACATCAGTCCCTCCAATGAACAACCAGGACTGATCTCCTTTAGGATGGACTAGTTGGATCTCCTTGCAGTCCAAGGGACTCTTTAAGAGTCTTCTCCAACACTACAGTTCAAAAGCATCAGTTCTTTGGCGCTCAGCTTTCTTTATAGTCCAACTCTCACATCCATACATGACCATTGGAAAAACCATAGCCTTGACTAGACGGAACTTTGTATACACTGCTGCTACTAGACAGCTTAATAAAAGATAATTATTATTATTACTATTATTTTTAATAGGAAATGGCAATTAATAAAAACAACTATAAATGCTATTTTTTTAATTTTTAAAAACTTTTTATTTTGTATTGGAGTATAGCCATCAACAATGTTATGATAGTTTCAGATGAGCAGCAAAGGGACTCAGCCATGCATAAACATGTTGCTATTCTCCCCCAAACTCCCCTTCTTTCCAGACCACCACATGACATTGAGCAGAGTTCCTTGTGTTATAAATGTTATGTTTTTAAAAAACTATCTCCAATATTCACAAATTTGTGTCTTCGTTTCTGCCAAACTGATATTTTTTGTACAAGCAGGAAGAATCCAAGTGCTGTATAAGGGATTTCTTTTAAACTCTTTTTTTTTTTCTGAAATGATTTTGCATTAACAGAAAAGTTGACATTATAGTACATAGTTTCCATATGCCCATCACACAGTTTCTTTTATTTTTAATTATAAGAAATATTTTAATTTACAAATTTACCAAAGTAATATCTTATGGTAGAAACTATTTATGAGAAAGCCTTTATTCTGACAAGCTAACAAAGTGAAACTGGAGGATGAGAAGGTCATAAGGGAAAGAAGGCAAAAGGAACAAAGACTAAAGGAGGAAAATTGGGGTTAACTTGCATTCTCGTGAAGACTTGACACTTCGCTGTGTATAAAACAGCTCCCTGAAAAATCTGAATCTGTTGGAAGAGTTAACTGAGACATGAATGGGCAAATGTTTGCCTTTGCTTTTAGATACTAGGAAATTTTTAAAGAAATGACTAAAATCTAAATAGTGAGAATGTTCCAGAAAGAATACAAACACTGACATTCAATTTCCATTTGACATTTTCCAATGTCTGTGAATGCTATTGATTTCAAATTCTAAATTATTTCACTTCTGAACATGCCTTGTAGAATTATTACAATGCTGTTTGTGTGGGCTTGTAATTATTGATTGTGGCATTATACTCTCCATAAATGTGCCATTGTGAATAATTAAACTTGTTAGCATTTTGTTTGCCTACAGTCTTTAGAGTGCTAGCCCTTTTTTTGGCAATCACAAATATGTTTCTCTAGTTCAGTGTGTGCTAGAGATGGGACACATATCATTTTTTCTTGAAACTTTTTAATAGTTTGCCATTTTAAAATTTCAAGTCTTAAGAGCTGTTCTGTAACAGCTTAGCTTTTAGTAAATAATAACTCTGGGAATCTTATTATTTGTATTTTGGAGTTTATAAATAAATTATCTTCTAAAATGTAAACAGGAGACCTTTTTCAGTTCACTTACTGCCTGTGAGCATTCTATTTCTCACACTTTATTCTTATTGCCTTTGGGCTTCCCTGCTGGCTTGCCGGTGGTCAAGAATCTTCCTGCAATGCAGGAGATGCAAGTTCAATCCCTGGGTCGGGAATATCCCCTGGAGAAGAAAATAGCAACCCGCTCCAGTGTCCTTGCCTAAGAAATCCCATGGACAGAGGAGCCTGGTGGGCTACAGTCCATAGGGTCACAAAAGAGTCACATATAACTTAGCAGCTAAACAGCAATGACAATTACAATTCTTACTGCCTAGAGTAAAACAAATATTAGTGTTGGAAAAGAGAAATATATTGTGACTGCTGGCCCTAGTTATAACCATTGCAGATATCCTTGAAAATATTAGAAAGATTGATACAGTCCTAGATGACTTCTGTCAGCTACTACACAATTACAAAGAGTCTTTGAGCTCTGTTGAGAAAATCAACATATAGCAATTTTGGCAAAGTCTCTTTAGAAAAGTGTCTCCCCTTGAGGCATAGAAACTGTGTTCTAGCCATGCCTCTGGAACTGGATTTAGCACATCTGTGATGCCCATGGATTCTGAGTGGTCCAATGCTATTTGAAATCATTATGTGCGATTTACGCATTTGGACAATGAAACACTTATGGCAACAATATAAACTGAACGAGCATCTATGAATGAGGGAAAACATATGCATCACATTTCTGCTTAGATATGTGTATTAGATACTGACTATATATCCTTTTTCCACCAAGTTGGTCCTGATAATAGGCTGTCTCCTTTTCATGCGTGCAGAAGTTAGCTAAATGCCATTTGGCAATGAGTTGAATCATCTGGGGTTGCACACTTGCCAGTTCAGCCTAAATAGCCATGCCAGTCGACAAAGTAATGACCTCAATTTGACAAGAGCCTGAAATTTCATCAGAAAACATAAAAGATTGGAAAAGCAGCAAATAGGGAGAGGGTTTTTTCATTTCAAACCCATCATAGACTTGACATAAGCTCTAAGCCAAATATTCTTTAAAGATTCAGCTGGGAAGATAGTTAATGATTATAAGGTTTTAATAGGAATAACACCCTTGACCACTCGCTCTCTTGTTTTGGACAGGTAAAGATATACTCAAATAGCAATTTGAACATAAAGTGCAGAAACAGAAGCTCTCATTATATGTTAACAATATTTATGATCAGTTGATGACATTTTTGAAATTTGGCTCTGGAGTCTTACTCAGTACAACAGTCAGCAAAAAGCCAAACAGCCTTTGCAGCTTACTGGAGTTGTGTCTTTCAACATGAAGCAGTGCTTAGCATGCCTGGCTAATTCAGGGACTGAGCTTTAGATCTACAGCCTGGCCATAACACCTGTCTTTATATTTACATCACTTTTGTACTCCATTCATCTTTATTCTTAACAATCAGTAACATCACTGAAGGTGTGTATTTGTTTGTGTACATGCTTACATAGGATGTATATGGCATCTTTAAAAGCACTGCTTTCAAGAATATTTTATGAAGATTACAAGTATTGAAGAGGCCAAGAACATCATAAAAAGTACTTCTGATGGGTCATCTTGTTCTCTATATTTCTCTTCCGTGATGTACTGCAGATATGATTTTTAGTCCTGTTTAGTTTTAAAATGTAAGATTCATTTTCTCTCAGATGTAATTCCTGCCCACTAATGGGAAGGATGCTCTCATATTTTGTAAAATGAAGTCTTTGAGTGATCTAACCATCTAAAACTTCTTAGACGTGGATCCAGCTGGGAGATGCTTACTTTTAAGATGGACATTTTTGCTACCTCTTATATATATTTACATATTTTCTATTTTTTGTATGAAGTATATTTTATATAGGATGCTATGCTATGCTATACTACTCAGACTCACATCCATCGAGTCAGTGATGCCATCCAGCCATCTCATCCTCGGTCGTCCCCTTCTCCTCCTGCCCCCAATCCCTCCCAGCATCAGAGTCTTTTCCAATGAGTCAACTCTTCTCATGAGGTGGCCAAAGTACTGGAGTTTCAGCTTTAGCATCATTCCTTCCAAAGAAATCCCAGGGCTGATCTCCTTCGGAATGGACTGGTTGGATCTCCTTGCAGTCCAACGGACTCTCAAGAGTCTTCTCCAACACCACAGTTCAAAAGCATCAATTCTTCGGCACTCAGCTTTCTTCACAGTCCAACTTTCACATCCATACATGACCACTGGAAAAACCATAGCCTTGACTAGACGGACCTTTGTTGGCAAAGTAATGTCTCTGCTTTTCAATTTGCTATCTGGGCTTGTCATAAATTTTCTTCCAAGGAGTAAGTGTCTTAATTTCCTGGCTGCAGTCACCATCTGCAGTGATTTTGGAGCCCAAAAAAATAAAGTCTGACACTGTTTCCAGTTTCCCCATCTATTTCCCATGAAGTAATGGGACTAGATGCCATGATCTTTGTTTTCTGAATGTTGAGCTTAAGCCAAGTTTTTCGCTCTCCTCTTTCACTTTCATCAAGAGGCTTTTTAGTTCCTCTTCACTTTCTGCCATAAGGGTGGTGTCATCTGCATATCTGAGGTTATTGATATTTCTTCCGGCAATCTTGATTCCAGCTTGTGCTTTTTCCAGCCCAGTGTTTTTCATGATGTACTCTGCATATAAGTTAAATAAGCAGGGTGACAATATACAGCCTTGATGTACTCCTTTTCCTATTTGGAACCAGTCTGTTTTTTCATGTCCAGTTCTAACTGTTGCTTCCTGACCTGCATACAGATTTCTCAAGAGGCAGGTCACGTGGTCTTAAATTTGTGTAAAAGTTCTTTTTCAATTCAAACTGTTTTTCAGTTGAAGGTCTGAAATGTCTCTTAAATTGAGGAAAAGTTGTTAAGATATTCACACTCAAGTATATGTATATATGTATGTGTGCTTAGTCACTCAGTCACGTTTAATTCTTTGTGATCCCATGGACTGTAGCCTGCCAGGCTTTTCTGTCCATGGGGATTCTCCAGGCAAGAATACTGGCATGGGTTGCCATGCTGTCCTCCAGGGGATCTTTCCAATTCAGGTATTGAATCCAGGTCTCCCACATTATAGGTGTATTCTTTACCAGCTGGGCCATCAGGGAAGCCTAGCATATATGTATATATAATCTTTATTTTAGTCTCAGTAGTAAAAAACAAAAATCTGTTCTCAATAATAATGCTTAAATATCAGGTTTTCATTCATGAAAAGATGGATCTCAGTCATCTAGTGTATGTACTATATGATAAAATGTTACCAAAATTATATTATTGAAATAGCTTATATTCTAATAGCATGTCAAATATAGAGATCATATACATATACATATTCAGTTCAGTTTAGTCGCTAAGTCATGTCCAACTCTTTGCAACCCCATGAATCACAGCACGCCACACCTCCCTGTCCATCACCAACTCCTGGAGTTCACTCAAACTCATGTCCATCGAGTCGGTGATGCCATCCAGCCATCTCATCTTCTGTCGTCCCCTTATCCTCCTGACCCCAATCCCTCCCAGCATCAGAGTCTTTTCCAATGAGTCAACTCTTTGCATGAGGTGGCCAAAGTACTGGAGTTTCAGCTTCAGCATCAGTCCTTCCAAAGTACACCCAGGACTGATCTCCTTTAGGATGGACTGGTTGGATCTCCTTGCAGTCCAAGGGACTCTTAAGAGTCTTTTCCAACACCACAGTTCAAAAGCATCAGTTCTTTTGTGCTCAGCTTTTAATATTATCCAACCTATTATTGGGGAAAAAATTCTATATCATTTTTGAGAAATGCATTTTTAAATTTTGCTATACTTAGTTTTCTCTTTTGAAAGGACCCTTATCATGATTTAAGAAAAATTTCCCCCATTGTTGATATGTTAAAACTTTTTCTTCATACGTAACAATGCCTTCTGTCTCCTGACTTCTTTTTACCAATTTTTGGCCTTGAGATTGTCAAAGGGATTGGTTGGTGTCATGGACAGAATGTTTGTGTCCTCTCCAAATCCATATGCTAAAATCCCAACCCCCAATGTGTTTAAGAGATAGGGCCTTTGGGAGCTGATTAAGTCATGAGGGTGGCACCCAGATGAATGGGATTAGTCACATTATAAAAGAGACCCCAGAGAGAGCTTCAGAATATGAAGTCTACTACTGTTGGCTTTGCTTAAAAATGGAATTGCCAGCGTTTTTGTCTAGAGGCCATAAAAACATCGTAGAGGGAAATAATTCAGTCACTACCAGACATTCTCATTTTATCCATAGATGTTCAACCTTTTGTAGGAAAATGACATTTTAATATAGGCAAAACAGAAAGAATACATAACTATCATCAGTCATAAGTCAATATTAATATCTTATTAATAATAATTTTCACCGATTTAGGCTGGCCCTGCCTAAAGAGGAAGTCATGAACTCAGCAGCTTCTTAAACTTGTGTAACTTCTAGACCATGACACAAAATAATCTGTTATCCTGTTTCCAAAAGGCAGAAGCCCAGATCAGGGATGAAGTGCGAGGACACTGGTGCAACTGCTTTGGTAAAATTCTGGAGCCACACTTACGAGGTTCTCCTGGATAGGTTACTCAGCCACTTAGAATTTTCTCAGGTGGGGAAAAAATGGCTAAAATAGGAGAACCCATTTGCCAAACTTTTGGGAGGATTACATTGGTTGATATCTGTACAACACTTAGAATGGAGATTAGCAGATAAGAAGTGCCATATAAGCTTTATTATGAAACTCTACCTTTACTCTTGGATGCTCCGTTTCCTGGAGAGTTTGAGATACATCTGACTCTTCTCATTACTGGATTCATGAAATAGAACATATGTTTTCTTTGTAGAAATACCACCAACGGTACGTTTCATTTGTAATCTGATGCTCAGGCAGGCCTTGAAGTCTCAAAATTGGTTTAAATAAATGTGATGTCTAAATGAAGCCACTGTAGGTGATGCTGGGGACCACATTCTCAAAGCTTTTACCAGGTGTGAAGCATCAAAACTGCCATCACATCTTCTGATCTAGCCTTTCCAAACCAAGGACTCTAGCACTGACACTCTGATATTAGCCTCTGTGTTTTGGCCTCTTGACATATCTTAGCAAAGGAAATCTTTCCTTTTTGTCTGAGTGAATCTTCTGAAGTAGAAAGTGTTGAAATAAATGGCTTATGACATGTATAGTGTTGAAATAAACGTTTATTTTAACACTTCGTAAGTCATGAGCCATTTATTTTAACACTTTTCACTTGAAGTGCTTAAATAATAGGTTTTATACAGGGATGTGTCATCCACTCTGTTTAATGTAAAAGTGAATATGTAAATATATCCATCTATCTAATCTGGTTTTTCCACCCTTTGACTGCCAAACAGCCTGGTTACCATAGTTTCTGGAGTAATCTGAAATTAAATTTTCTGCTTTTTATTTTTCATTTGATAGGTAATTTGGTGATACACAAGGTGATTGGACATCAGTCTGTTAATGAACAAAAGCTAAATACGTCCTTTTTTAAAGTAACCTGAAGAAGTGTCAGCAAAGAATAGATAGTGAAATGTTTTCATAACTACAACAGCTTTTACTAGAAAACATCAGGGTGTTTCCTTTTGTTTTTAGGACAAATAGCAGCTTGTTTTCAGGGTTATTTTTGAGCACTCTTTATAAATGTGTAACTTAGAATGGTGCCTGGAATCATATTAATATGAGCATAAATACAGAAAAATGCTAACTTTTTGAAGTGAGGCAATGTGGAAAGTGGCACTAATTTGGGAGTCAAAAGATTTGATTGGAATCTAAGATCTTTCACTTATTATTACAAGGGAGGGATATTTAACCTCTTTGAGCATCTAAAGTAAAAACTCCTAAGGGTTTGCTGAAAATTAAATGAAACTTTAAGTAAAAACCTTAATAGAGTGCTTTATATATACTCAGTTCAGTTCAGTCGCTCAGTCGCGTCCGACTCTTTTGCGTCCCCATGAACCGCAGCACTCCAGGCCTCCCCATCCATCACCAACTCCCAGAGTCCACTCAAACCCATATCCATTGAGTCGGTGATGCCATCCAACCATCTCATCCTCTGTTGTCCCCTTTTCCTTCTGCCCTCAATCTTTCCCAGCATCAGGGTCTTTTCCAGTGAGTCAGCTCTTTGCATCAGGTGACCAAAGTATTGGAGTTTCAGCTTCAACATCAGTCCCTCCAATGAACAACCAGGACTGATCTCCTTTAGGATGGACTAGTTGGATCTCCTTGCAGTCCAAGGGACTCTTTAAGAGTCTTCTCCAACACTACAGTTCAAAAGCATCAGTTCTTTGGCGCTCAGCTTTCTTTATAGTCCAACTCTCACATCCATACATGACCATTGGAAAAACCATAGCCTTGACTAGACGGAACTTTGTATACACTGCTGCTACTAGACAGCTTAATAAAAGATAATTATTATTATTACTATTATTTTTAATAGGAAATGGCAATTAATAAAAACAACTATAAATGCTATTTTTTTAATTTTTAAAAACTTTTTATTTTGTATTGGAGTATAGCCATCAACAATGTTATGATAGTTTCAGATGAGCAGCAAAGGGACTCAGCCATGCATAAACATGTTGCTATTCTCCCCCAAACTCCCCTTCTTTCCAGACCACCACATGACATTGAGCAGAGTTCCTTGTGTTATAAATGTTATGTTTTTAAAAAACTATCTCCAATATTCACAAATTTGTGTCTTCGTTTCTGCCAAACTGATATTTTTTGTACAAGCAGGAAGAATCCAAGTGCTGTATAAGGGATTTCTTTTAAACTCTTTTTTTTTTTCTGAAATGATTTTGCATTAACAGAAAAGTTGACATTATAGTACATAGTTTCCATATGCCCATCACACAGTTTCTTTTATTTTTAATTATAAGAAATATTTTAATTTACAAATTTACCAAAGTAATATCTTATGGTAGAAACTATTTATGAGAAAGCCTTTATTCTGACAAGCTAACAAAGTGAAACTGGAGGATGAGAAGGTCATAAGGGAAAGAAGGCAAAAGGAACAAAGACTAAAGGAGGAAAATTGGGGTTAACTTGCATTCTCGTGAAGACTTGACACTTCGCTGTGTATAAAACAGCTCCCTGAAAAATCTGAATCTGTTGGAAGAGTTAACTGAGACATGAATGGGCAAATGTTTGCCTTTGCTTTTAGATACTAGGAAATTTTTTAAGAAATGACTAAAATCTAAATAGTGAGAATGTTCCAGAAAGAATACAAACACTGACATTCAATTTCCATTTGACATTTTCCAATGTCTGTGAATGCTATTGATTTCAAATTCTAAATTATTTCACTTCTGAACATGCCTTGTAGAATTATTACAATGCTGTTTGTGTGGGCTTGTAATTATTGATTGTGGCATTATACTCTCCATAAATGTGCCATTGTGAATAATTAAACTTGTTAGCATTTTGTTTGCCTACAGTCTTTAGAGTGCTAGCCCTTTTTTTGGCAATCACAAATATGTTTCTCTAGTTCAGTGTGTGCTAGAGATGGGACACATATCATTTTTTCTTGAAACTTTTTAATAGTTTGCCATTTTAAAATTTCAAGTCTTAAGAGCTGTTCTGTAACAGCTTAGCTTTTAGTAAATAATAACTCTGGGAATCTTATTATTTGTATTTTTGAGTTTATAAATAAATTATCTTCTAAAATGTAAACAGGAGACCTTTTTCAGGCCACTTACTGCCTGTGAGCATTCTATTTCTCACACTTTATTCTTATTGCCTTTGGGCTTCCCTGCTGGCTTGCCGGTGGTCAAGAATCTTCCTGCAATGCAGGAGATGCAAGTTCAATCCCTGGGTCGGGAATATCCCCTGGAGAAGAAAATAGCAACCCGCTCCAGTGTCCTTGCCTAAGAAATCCCATGGACAGAGGAGCCTGGTGGGCTACAGTCCATAGGGTCACAAAAGAGTCACATATAACTTAGCAGCTAAACAGCAATGACAATTACAATTCTTACTGCCTAGAGTAAAACAAATATTAGTGTTGGAAAAGAGAAATATATTGTGACTGCTGGCCCTAGTTATAACCATTGCAGATATCCTTGAAAATATTAGAAAGATTGATACAGTCCTAGATGACTTCTGTCAGCTACTACACAATTACAAAGAGTCTTTGAGCTCTGTTGAGAAAATCAACATATAGCAATTTTGGCAAAGTCTCTTTAGAAAAGTGTCTCCCCTTGAGGCATAGAAACTGTGTTCTAGCCATGCCTCTGGAACTGGATTTAGCACATCTGTGATGCCCATGGATTCTGAGTGGTCCAATGCTATTTGAAATCATTATGTGCGATTTACGCATTTGGACAATGAAACACTTATGGCAACAATATAAACTGAACGAGCATCTATGAATGAGGGAAAACATATGCATCACATTTCTGCTTAGATATGTGTATTAGATACTGACTATATATCCTTTTTCCACCAAGTTGGTCCTGATAATAGGCTGTCTCCTTTTCATGCGTGCAGAAGTTAGCTAAATGCCATTTGGCAATGAGTTGAATCATCTGGGGTTGCACACTTGCCAGTTCAGCCTAAATAGCCATGCCAGTCGACAAAGTAATGACCTCAATTTGACAAGAGCCTGAAATTTCATCAGAAAACATAAAAGATTGGAAAAGCAGCAAATAGGGAGAGGGTTTTTTCATTTCAAACCCATCATAGACTTGACATAAGCTCTAAGCCAAATATTCTTTAAAGATTCAGCTGGGAAGATAGTTAATGATTATAAGGTTTTAATAGGAATAACACCCTTGACCACTCGCTCTCTTGTTTTGGACAGGTAAAGATATACTCAAATAGCAATTTGAACATAAAGTGCAGAAACAGAAGCTCTCATTATATGTTAACAATATTTATGATCAGTTGATGACATTTTTGAAATTTGGCTCTGGAGTCTTACTCAGTACAACAGTCAGCAAAAACCCAAACAGCCTTTGCAGCTTACTGGAGTTGTGTCTTTCAACATGAAGCAGTGCTTAGCATGCCTGGCTAATTCAGGGACTGAGCTTTAGATCTACAGCCTGGCCATAACACCTGTCTTTATATTTACATCACTTTTGTACTCCATTCATCTTTATTCTTAACAATCAGTAACATCACTGAAGGTGTGTATTTGTTTGTGTACATGCTTACATAGGATGTATATGGCATCTTTAAAAGCACTGCTTTCAAGAATATTTTATGAAGATTACAAGTATTGAAGAGGCCAAGAACATCATAAAAAGTACTTCTGATGGGTCATCTTGTTCTCTATATTCCTCTTCCGTGATGTACTGCAGATATGATTTTTAGTCCTGTTTAGTTTTAAAATGTAAGATTCATTTTCTCTCAGATGTAATTCCTGCCCACTAATGGGAAGGATGCTCTCATATTTTGTAAAATGAAGTCTTTGAGTGATCTAACCATCTAAAACTTCTTAGACGTGGATCCAGCTGGGAGATGCTTACTTTTAAGATGGACATTTTTGCTACCTCTTATATATATTTACATATTTTCTATTTTTTGTATGAAGTATATTTTATATAGGATGCTATGCTATGCTATTTTTTGTATAAAGTGTATTTTATATAGGATACAGTGCACAAATGTTAAGTGTTCAGCTAAATTACCATTGACTACTGTCTACATTTTTAGTAACTACAGGGGCTCAGGTGGTTCAGTGGCAAAGAATCCACCTGCCAGTGCAGGAGACACATATTCAACCCCTGGGTCAGGAAGATCCCCTGGAGGAGGAAATTGCAACCTACTTCAGTATTCCTCCTTAGAAAATCCCATGGATAGAGAATTTTGGCCAGATACAGTCCAATGCTATGCTATGCTATTTTTTGTATAAAGTGTATTTTATATAGGATACAGTGCACAAATGTTAAGTGTTCAGCTAAATTACCATTGACTACTGTCTACATTTTTAGTAACTACAGGGGCTCAGGTGGTTCAGTGGCAAAGAATCCACCTGCCAGTGCAGGAGACACATATTCAACCCCTGGGTCAGGAAGATCCCCTGGAGGAGGAAATTGCAACCTACTTCAGTATTCCTCCTTAGAAAATCCCATGGATAGAGAATTTTGGCCAGATACAGTCCATGGGGTCACAAAGTATCAGACACTGCTGAGCGACCAAGCAGGCATGGAGC
>SJYX01022229.1:518316-532312 GCA_006410675.1 Oreotragus oreotragus
TTTTTTGTTATAATTGTTTTATAACAATAATAATTATAATTATTATTACTAATTCAAATTCTGTGAGAGTTATGAAGTTGTTTTTTAATTTCTATTTTTTGGTTTTTGTTATTTTTGCTTAGATGTAGTTTGCTTGGAATTTGTCCATTTCATTGCAGTTGTTTAATTTTTTGCCTAAAGTTGTTCACAGTGTCCTTACTTTACTTATATTGTTTTAAAAATCTGCTGTGATGGTACTGCTTGCTAAGCACTTCATATGTGCTTGTCACAGAGCTACCTGCTTTACATAGATTATCTTATTTGATTTTTACATGGTTCTGTTTATGTCCATTAGATGTTCCTTCCCAGTATATGGTTTGTCCAAATAGCTGCTGGTTTCTAAGTACTCACTTGCCCGAGGAGCATCCTTGCTTACAGTTCAAAGCACTAAAATATCGGGGGAACACATGGATAAGCACATGTTGAGACTAGATGCCACTTTAAGCCCCCAGTTGCCGTCTGCTATAAAAGAAGTTTCCAGAATATACCCATGATCTAACACAGTGTAAGAGTGCCTCTAGGTAATAGTTTGGAAGATCTTGTAAAGAAATGTAGTGTTAGCTTATTTTCCCTTTCCTAATTGCTTGATCATGTGCTCTATTTTAATGCTTGCTACAGATTCCTGCAATTTTTATGATGTTTTTTAAGACACAAATGCATTTATGAAGATGAAAATGTATGATACTAGTAACAGTTGTTGAATGGAGTGGAACTTGTACACCCTTCCATTACACAAGCTTCCTAAGTTGTAAAAAGAAGAAACATTATTTTAATTTTAATTGTAACTTTTGTCCCTTCTGATAGATAAAAATCCTATTACTTTTAAAATCAGACTACAAAGATCCTTATGATCTGTATAAAGACTACAACCAGGGACATGGTTTGACACTCAGTCATATCTGACTCTTTGTGACCCCATGGATTGTAGCCCACAGGCTCCTCTGTCCATGAAATTCTCCAGGCAAGAATACTGCAGTGGGTTGCCATTTCCTTTTCCAGGGGTCTTCCCAAAGCAGGGATCAAACCCCAGTCTCCTGCATTGCAGGCAGATCCTTTTACGATTTGAGCTACTACATAGACTATATATGCTGTTTAGTTTCCTTGGAGAAATATTTTTTTATTAACAATGAGATAAATCTGGGCTTCTTTCATTTTGTTATATCTTTTTTTTCAGACACTGTTGAAATTCATAAGAATTCAAAAATTCTCATGCCAACTCAGTAGTTTAAAAATCATTTTTTAAAATAAAGTATCATATAGAAATTCATAACAATATCTGGGGGAGTGGGGGTGTTGCCCTCTGCTCAGCAGGCAACACCCCCATGCAACTTAAACTCATTGTATATGGTTTCCCCACCTGAGAGGCTAATTTAGTTTTGTTATTAATACAAGAGTCTCAGAAACATGAATTATTTATTACTGTAACTGCAATTTTGCCCACCTTGTCCCCAACCCTTGCCAGAATTTGAAATATCCTAGTTCTGAACCCCAAACCTACCTACTCATCTCTCAGAGCCCAGCTGGTATTCTGCATCTCTCATAAAGCCTTCCTAACCACTTCAGTCTTCCTGGATCATCCTATTCTCTGAGTTTCAGCAATTCTTCAGTCTGCTTCAGATAATCAGGATGTGAACATGTGTTGCCCATGTCTTCATTATAGCTACTTAGTCTCATAGGCTCAATGAGAGGAAATACTTTTATTGCTGCCTTTTAGCAACTGACATCATACTAGGTACAAGAAATAATTTTGACTAACAATGATTTCTCATTTTTTACCCTATTGAAATGTAGGAAGAAATTTTACTGTCAATTAGTTGAGAGGGCAATTACTGGTCAGTAGAGTAAATATTGGTGAGTAGAGCTCCTACTTTCCAAAGTGCCTAGTCAGTTTACGGGAGCATTGGTTCTCAGAGGGTTCTGATAAGGTCCAGCTGGAGATGACCTTGTCCACATTATTATTTTTAAACACGTCAGAACACCTGTCCTCAAAAAGTCTATGGCTAACAAATGTTGGAGGAAATGTGAGGAAAAAGGAACCCTTGTACCTGTTGGTGGGAATGTAAATTGGTACAACCACTATGGAAAACAGTGTGGAGTTTCTTCAAAAAAACTAAAAACAAGACTACCATATGATCCAGCAGTTCCACTCCTGGGTACACATCTGAAGCAAATGAAAACACTAATTCAAAAATATACATGCATCCAGTGTTTATAGCAGCACTATTTATAATAGTCGAGATATGGAAGAAGCCCAAATGCCCATCAATAGACTAATGGATAAAAAGGTGGGATATACACAGTGGATTACTGCTGCTGCTGCTGCTACTAAGTCACTTCAGTCATGTCCAACTCTGTGCGACCCCATGGACGGCAGCCCACCAGGCTCCCCTGTCCCTGGGATTCTCCACTCAGCCATAAAAACTGAAATCCTGCCATTTGTAGCAATGTAGATAGAGATAGAGAACATTTTATTTATTGAAATAAGTCAGAGAAAAATGAATACTGTATATCACTTATATGTGGAATCTAACATATATTACAAATGAATATATGCAAAACAGAAACAGACTCACAATATAAACAAAGCTAGTGGTTTCTGATGAAGAGAGGGGAAGGGCAAGGGGCAAAATAGGAGAATGAGATTAAGAGATACAAACTACTGTGTATAAAATGGTTAAGCAACAAGGATGTATTGTATAGCACAGGAAACTAAGCTATGCTCTTGTGATAACATTTCATGGAGTATAGTCTGTGAAAATACTGAATCATTGTGCTGTACACCTGAAATTAATATATTACCATAAATTAACTATACTTCAATAAAAAAAATTTAAGCCCATTATTATCTTTGAGAGGTGTCCACCACAGAGAAGAGAGAAAAATCTCAGTGCTTACTGTACAACCTGGGTTTCATCAGGCTGTGAGAAATACAGCCTTATCATAGGGCATAGAAATTTACACTGGTAATTCATTGTCAAATAAAAAGAATGAGAATAAAAGGAAAAATTTGACGGTAGAGCACGTGCGACCATGGACACCCTAACCATGGAAACACCCACAGTGTAAACTGAGAACAGAATTTCAGAGAGGAAAGAAATATATGGCATTCCAAAGAGAGAGATAATATGATCCGAATGAATGGGAGAACTCTTTTTGCTATTTTTTATGTCTTCAGAAAAAGGCTCATTTTTAATTGTCCTGGATCTCCAAGAGCAAGGCCTACGTCTAGTTATCAGCATTACTATCATTTTAAACTTCCTCTTTCTCTTCTTCAGATAACCGTTTGGAACACACATAGACTGTGAGATTTTTATGTGGTTTCATAACATTTGTCCTGAGCATTCTTAAGCAAAATCAAGATGTGTATAAGAGACAGGATTTGTATTTCTCTAACATGGAGTAACTTTCCTTGTACTCATTGTCCATTTATATGTATTTTTTAAAAAAGTCTGGTCAAGTTTTGCTTATTTTAGTTATTACTCATCTTGTAATTATTATTTTTTAGGAACTCTTTATACACATTCGATATAAATTCTTTTTAAAATCTATGTATGTGAATATAATAATTTTTATAGATTTTGGCTTCTTTACTGATTGTTTTAATAA
Source organism: Oreotragus oreotragus (assembly GCA_006410675.1). NCBI lineage: Eukaryota > Metazoa > Chordata > Mammalia > Artiodactyla > Bovidae > Oreotragus > Oreotragus oreotragus. The sequence goes on from SJYX01022229.1 coordinate 521,962, forward strand.
AATCTAGTATGTCAATATTTTATTATTTAGTAACTTGTTTTAATATTCTTTCCAAAACTATCTTGCTTAACTCTAGGTTATAGAGATACTTGCCTATGTTTTTTTGATTGTTTGTTTTCCTAATTCATTCTGAATCTTTAAAAAATTTTTGTATGCAGTAGGAGAGAAACTAAGGTTTTTCTAATCACCTCTTCCTACAAATATCCAGTTGTTCTGCACTATTTGTTAGAATGATTTTTCTTTCCCCCACTGAACTAACTTAGTGACTTGGTCAAAAATCAGTTGACTTTATAGTGGTGACTATTTTTGGATTCCATCCTGGTATATATTTTTATACTGTTATCATGATACTGGATATTTATGCAAGTCCTGAAGTGAAATAGCATCCTTGAATTGTGTTTTATTTTTCATAATTGTTTTGGTTATTCTAGATAGTTTGTATTTTTATATAAATTTTAGAATTAACTTATCAGCTTCTTCAAAGACAGTTTGCTGGAATTTTATTAAAGACATTTGAGTCTATATTAATGAAGAATATTGGCCTACGACTTTATTTTCTTTTAGTATATTTGTTAGATTTTGGTATCAGAATTATGCTGGCCTCATCAAATGAGTTGGGAACTGTTCCTTCTTGCTCTGTCTTCTGTAAATGTTTCCATAAGGTTGATATTCCTTTTTCCTTAAGAAAGAAAAGAGAAGTTGCTCAGTCGTGGCCAACTCTTTGGGACTCCGTGGACTGTAGCCCACCAGCCTGCTCCATCCATGGGATTATCCAGGCAAGAATACTGGAGTGGATTGCCATTTCCTTCTCTAGGGGATCTTCCCAACCCAGGGATCGAACCCAGGTCTCCTGCATTGCAGGCAGATGCTTTAACCTCTGAGCCACCAAGGAAGCCCTTAAGTTTGATAGAATTTACCAGTAAAGCCATCTGGGCCTGCAGTTTTTTGTTATAATTGTTTTATAACAATAATAATTATAATTATTATTACTAATTCAAATTCTGTGAGAGTTATGAAGTTGTTTTTTAATTTCTATTTTTTGGTTTTTGTTATTTTTGCTTAGATGTAGTTTGCTTGGAATTTGTCCATTTCATTGCAGTTGTTTAATTTTTTGCCTAAAGTTGTTCACAGTGTCCTTACTTTACTTATATTGTTTTAAAAATCTGCTGTGATGGTACTGCTTGCTAAGCACTTCATATGTGCTTGTCACAGAGCTACCTGCTTTACATAGATTATCTTATTTGATTTTTACATGGTTCTGTTTATGTCCATTAGATGTTCCTTCCCAGTATATGGTTTGTCCAAATAGCTGCTGGTTTCTAAGTACTCACTTGCCCGAGGAGCATCCTTGCTTACAGTTCAAAGCACTAAAATATCGGGGGAACACATGGATAAGCACATGTTGAGACTAGATGCCACTTTAAGCCCCCAGTTGCCCTCTGCTATAAAAGAAGTTTCCAGAATATACCCATGATCTAACACAGTGTAAGAGTGCCTCTAGGTAATAGTTTGGAAGATCTTGTAAAGAAATGTAGTGTTAGCTTATTTTCCCTTTCCTAATTGCTTGATCATGTGCTCTATTTTAATGCTTGCTACAGATTCCTGCAATTTTTATGATGTTTTTTAAGACACAAATGCATTTATGAAGATGAAAATGTATGATACTAGTAACAGTTGTTGAATGGAGTGGAACTTGTACACCCTTCCATTACACAAGCTTCCTAAGTTGTAAAAAGAAGAAACATTATTTTAATTTTAATTGTAACTTTTGTCCCTTCTGATAGATAAAAATCCTATTACTTTTAAAATCAGACTACAAAGATCCTTATGATCTGTATAAAGACTACAACCAGGGACATGGTTTGACACTCAGTCATATCTGACTCTTTGTGACCCCATGGATTGTAGCCCACAGGCTCCTCTGTCCATGAAATTCTCCAGGCAAGAATACTGCAGTGGGTTGCCATTTCCTTTTCCAGGGGTCTTCCCAAAGCAGGGATCAAACCCCAGTCTCCTGCATTGCAGGCAGATCCTTTTACGATTTGAGCTACTACATAGACTATATATGCTGTTTAGTTTCCTTGGAGAAATATTTTTTTATTAACAATGAGATAAATCTGGGCTTCTTTCATTTTGTTATATCTTTTTTTTCAGACACTGTTGAAATTCATAAGAATTCAAAAATTCTCATGCCAACTCAGTAGTTTAAAAATCATTTTTTAAAATAAAGTATCATATAGAAATTCATAACAATATCTGGGGGAGTGGGGGTGTTGCCCTCTGCTCAGCAGGCAACACCCCCATGCAACTTAAACTCATTGTATATGGTTTCCCAACCTGAGAGGCTAATTTAGTTTTGTTATTAATACAAGAGTCTCAGAAACATGAATTATTTATTACTGTAACTGCAATTTTGCCCACCTTGTCCCCAACCCTTGCCAGAATTTGAAATATCCTAGTTCTGAACCCCAAACCTACCTACTCATCTCTCAGAGCCCAGCTGGTATTCTGCATCTCTCATAAAGCCTTCCTAACCACTTCAGTCTTCCTGGATCATCCTATTCTCTGAGTTTCAGCAATTCTTCAGTCTGCTTCAGATAATCAGGATGTGAACATGTGTTGCCCATGTCTTCATTATAGCTACTTAGTCTCATAGGCTCAATGAGAGGAAATACTTTTATTGCTGCCTTTTAGCAACTGACATCATACTAGGTACAAGAAATAATTTTGACTAACAATGATTTCTCATTTTTTACCCTATTGAAATGTAGGAAGAAATTTTACTGTCAATTAGTTGAGAGGGCAATTACTGGTCAGTAGAGTAAATATTGGTGAGTAGAGCTCCTACTTTCCAAAGTGCCTAGTCAGTTTACGGGAGCATTGGTTCTCAGAGGGTTCTGATAAGGTCCAGCTGGAGATGACCTTGTCCACATTATTATTTTTAAACACGTCAGAACACCTGTCCTCAAAAAGTCTATGGCTAACAAATGTTGGAGGAAATGTGAGGAAAAAGGAACCCTTGTACCTGTTGGTGGGAATGTAAATTGGTACAACCACTATGGAAAACAGTGTGGAGTTTCTTCAAAAAAACTAAAAACAAGACTACCATATGATCCAGCAGTTCCACTCCTGGGTACACATCTGAAGCAAATGAAAACACTAATTCAAAAATATACATGCATCCAGTGTTTATAGCAGCACTATTTATAATAGTCGAGATATGGAAGAAGCCCAAATGCCCATCAATAGACTAATGGATAAAAAGGTGGGATATACACAGTGGATTACTGCTGCTGCTGCTGCTACTAAGTCGCTTCAGTCATGTCCAACTCTGTGCGACCCCATGGACGGCAGCCCACCAGGCTCCCCTGTCCCTGGGATTCTCCACTCAGCCATAAAAACTGAAATCCTGCCATTTGTAGCAATGTAGATAGAGATAGAGAACATTTTATTTATTGAAATAAGTCAGAGAAAAATGAATACTGTATATCACTTATATGTGGAATCTAACATATATTACAAATGAATATATGCAAAACAGAAACAGACTCACAATATAAACAAAGCTAGTGGTTTCTGATGAAGAGAGGGGAAGGGCAAGGGGCAAAATAGGAGAATGAGATTAAGAGATACAAACTACTGTGTATAAAATGGTTAAGCAACAAGGATGTATTGTATAGCACAGGAAACTAAGCTATGCTCTTGTGATAACATTTCATGGAGTATAGTCTGTGAAAATACTGAATCATTGTGCTGTACACCTGAAATTAATATATTACCATAAATTAACTATACTTCAATAAAAAAAATTTAAGCCCATTATTATCTTTGAGAGGTGTCCACCACAGAGAAGAGAGAAAAATCTCAGTGCTTACTGTACAACCTGGGTTTCATCAGGCTGTGAGAAATACAGCCTTATCATAGGGCATAGAAATTTACACTGGTAATTCATTGTCAAATAAAAAGAATGAGAATAAAAGGAAAAATTTGACGGTAGAGCACGTGCGACCATGGACACCCTAACCATGGAAACACCCACAGTGTAAACTGAGAACAGAATTTCAGAGAGGAAAGAAATATATGGCATTCCAAAGAGAGAGATAATATGATCCGAATGAATGGGAGAACTCTTTTTGCTATTTTTTATGTCTTCAGAAAAAGGCTCATTTTTAATTGTCCTGGATCTCCAAGAGCAAGGCCTACGTCTAGTTATCAGCATTACTATCATTTTAAACTTCCTCTTTCTCTTCTTCAGATAACCGTTTGGAACACACATAGACTGTGAGATTTTTATGTGGTTTCATAACATTTGTCCTGAGCATTCTTAAGCAAAATCAAATGAGAAATATTTATACACCAAATTTGCTAACTCATGGTTCCGAATCTCTTCACCAAGGAAATATGTGTATTTTTAAATAGTCATGTATTTATATATATAGGTAAATTTGTTGTATTTATAGGTTTATAGCACTGCCAGAAGTACTTAAACAAAAGGGACAGAAGGATATGATAATCTGGAAATAAAGAAAAACCCTCTAATTCAAACCTATCAATGTATTTTATGGTCACAGTGTGAACTAATTGTTTTATTGCTATAATGTTTTACTTCACTACATGACCCTGTCTTTCTTATGTACATTTGCTATTTAACTCTTCTAAATTTCTTCATCTGTACAGGGGGAATAATGCATATACAACTTGTTGTGAAGATAGAAATAATGTAAGTAACTTAGTAGTGAAAGTGAAAATGTTAGTCGGTCAGTTAGGTACAACTCTGCGAACCCGTGGACTGTAGCCTGCCAGGCTCTTCTGTCCATGGAATTCTCCAGTCAAGAGTACTGGAGTGAGTTGCCATTCCCTTCTCGAGTGGATCTTCCCAATCCAGGGATCAAAGCCAGGTCTCCTGCATTGCAGGCAGATACTTTACGATCTGAACTTAGTAGTTCAGTTTAGTTCAGTCTCTCAGTCATGTCCAACTCTTTGTGACACCATGGACTACACACCACCAGGCTTCCCTGTCCATCACCAACTCCTGGAGCTTGCTCAAACTCATGTCCATCGAGTCCGTGATGCCGTCCAACCATCTCATCCTCTGTTGTCCCCTTCTCCTCCTACCTTCAGTCTTTCCCAGCATCAGGGTCTTTTTCAGCAATTCAGTTCTTTGCATTAGGTGGCCAACGTATTGGGCCTTCAGTTTCAGCATCAGTCTGTCCAATGAATACTCAGGACTGATTTCCTTTAGGATGGGCTGGTTGGATCTCCTTGCAGTCCCAGGAACTCTCAAGAGTCTTCTCCCACACCACAGTTCAAAAGCATCAATTCTTAATTGCTCTCACATCCATACATGACTACTGGAAAAATCGTAGCTTTGACTAGACAGAACTTTGATGGCAAACTAATGTTTCCTTTTTAATATGCTGTCTAAGTTGGTCATAGTTTTTCTTCCAAGGAGCAAGCACCATCTAATTTCATGGTTGTAGTCACCATCTGCAGCGATTTTGGAGCCTAAGAAAATAAAGTGTCTGTTTCCATTGTTTCCCTATCTATTTGCCGTGAAGTGGTGGGACCAGATGCCATGATCTTAGTTTTTTGAATGTTGAGTTTTAAGCCAACTTTTTCACTCTCCTCTTTCACTTTCATCAAGAGGCTCTTTAGTTCTTCACTTTCTGCCATAAGGGTGGTGTCATCTGCATATCTGAGATTATTGATATTTTTCCTGGCAATATTGATTCCAGCTTGTGCTTCATCCATCCTAGCAATTAAAAGATGCTTACTCCTTGGAAGAAAAGTTATGACCAANTGATCTAACACAGTGTAAGAGTGCCTCTAGGTAATAGTTTGGAAGATCTTGTAAAGAAATGTAGTGTTAGCTTATTTTCCCTTTCCTAATTGCTTGATCATGTGCTCTATTTTAATGCTTGCTACAGATTCCTGCAATTTTTATGATGTTTTTTAAGACACAAATGCATTTATGAAGATGAAAATGTATGATACTAGTAACAGTTGTTGAATGGAGTGGAACTTGTACACCCTTCCATTACACAAGCTTCCTAAGTTGTAAAAAGAAGAAACATTATTTTAATTTTAATTGTAACTTTTGTCCCTTCTGATAGATAAAAATCCTATTACTTTTAAAATCAGACTACAAAGATCCTTATGATCTGTATAAAGACTACAACCAGGGACATGGTTTGACACTCAGTCATATCTGACTCTTTGTGACCCCATGGATTGTAGCCCACAGGCTCCTCTGTCCATGAAATTCTCCAGGCAAGAATACTGCAGTGGGTTGCCATTTCCTTTTCCAGGGGTCTTCCCAAAGCAGGGATCAAACCCCAGTCTCCTGCATTGCAGGCAGATCCTTTTACGATTTGAGCTACTACATAGACTATATATGCTGTTTAGTTTCCTTGGAGAAATATTTTTTTATTAACAATGAGATAAATCTGGGCTTCTTTCATTTTGTTATATCTTTTTTTTCAGACACTGTTGAAATTCATAAGAATTCAAAAATTCTCATGCCAACTCAGTAGTTTAAAAATCATTTTTTAAAATAAAGTATCATATAGAAATTCATAACAATATCTGGGGGAGTGGGGGTGTTGCCCTCTGCTCAGCAGGCAACACCCCCATGCAACTTAAACTCATTGTATATGGTTTCCCAACCTGAGAGGCTAATTTAGTTTTGTTATTAATACAAGAGTCTCAGAAACATGAATTATTTATTACTGTAACTGCAATTTTGCCCACCTTGTCCCCAACCCTTGCCAGAATTTGAAATATCCTAGTTCTGAACCCCAAACCTACCTACTCATCTCTCAGAGCCCAGCTGGTATTCTGCATCTCTCATAAAGCCTTCCTAACCACTTCAGTCTTCCTGGATCATCCTATTCTCTGAGTTTCAGCAATTCTTCAGTCTGCTTCAGATAATCAGGATGTGAACATGTGTTGCCCATGTCTTCATTATAGCTACTTAGTCTCATAGGCTCAATGAGAGGAAATACTTTTATTGCTGCCTTTTAGCAACTGACATCATACTAGGTACAAGAAATAATTTTGACTAACAATGATTTCTCATTTTTTACCCTATTGAAATGTAGGAAGAAATTTTACTGTCAATTAGTTGAGAGGGCAATTACTGGTCAGTAGAGTAAATATTGGTGAGTAGAGCTCCTACTTTCCAAAGTGCCTAGTCAGTTTACGGGAGCATTGGTTCTCAGAGGGTTCTGATAAGGTCCAGCTGGAGATGACCTTGTCCACATTATTATTTTTAAACACGTCAGAACACCTGTCCTCAAAAAGTCTATGGATAACAAATGTTGGAGGAAATGTGAGGAAAACGGAACCCTTGTACCTGTTGGTGGGAATGTAAATTGGTACAACCACTATGGAAAACAGTGTGGAGTTTCTTCAAAAAAACTAAAAACAAGACTACTATATGATCCAGCAGTTCCACTCCTGGGTACACATCTGAAGCAAATGAAAACACTAATTCAAAAATATACATGCATCCAGTGTTTATAGCAGCACTATTTATAATAGTCGAGATATGGAAGAAGCCCAAATGCCCATCAATAGACTAATGGATAAAAAGGTGGGATATACACAGTGGATTACTGCTGCTGCTGCTGCTACTAAGTCGCTTCAGTCATGTCCAACTCTGTGCGACCCCATGGATGGCAGCCCACCAGGCTCCCCTGTCCCTGCGATTCTCCACTCAGCCATAAAAACTGAAATCCTGCCATTTGTAGCAATGTAGATAGAGATAGAGAACATTTTATTTATTGAAATAAGTCAGAGAAAAATGAATACTGTATATCACTTATATGTGGAATCTAACATATATTACAAATGAATATATGCAAAACAGAAACAGACTCACAATATAAACAAAGCTAGTGGTTTCTGATGAAGAGAGGGGAAGGGCAAGGGGCAAAATAGGAGAATGAGATTAAGAGATACAAACTACTGTGTATAAAATGGTTAAGCAACAAGGATGTATTGTATAGCACAGGAAACTAAGCTATGCTCTTGTGATAACATTTCATGGAGTATAGTCTGTGAAAATACTGAATCATTGTGCTGTACACCTGAAATTAATATATTACCATAAATTAACTATACTTCAATAAAAAAAATTTAAGCCCATTATTATCTTTGAGAGGTGTCCACCACAGAGAAGAGAGAAAAATCTCAGTGCTTACTGTACAACCTGGGTTTCATCAGGCTGTGAGAAATACAGCCTTATCATAGGGCATAGAAATTTACACTGGTAATTCATTGTCAAATAAAAAGAATGAGAATAAAAGGAAAAATTTGACGGTAGAGCAGGTGCGACCATGGACACCCTAACCATGGAAACACCCACAGTGTAAACTGAGAACAGAATTTCAGAGAGGAAAGAAATATATGGCATTCCAAAGAGAGAGATAATATGATCCGAATGAATGGGAGAACTCTTTTTGCTATTTTTTATGTCTTCAGAAAAAGGCTCATTTTTAATTGTCCTGGATCTCCAAGAGCAAGGCCTACGTCTAGTTATCAGCATTACTATCATTTTAAACTTCCTCTTTCTCTTCTTCAGATAACCGTTTGGAACACACATAGACTGTGAGATTTTTATGTGGTTTCATAACATTTGTCCTGAGCATTCTTAAGCAAAATCAAATGAGAAATATTTATACACCAAATTTACTAACTCATGGTTCCGAATCTCTTCACCAAGGAAATATGTGTATTTTTAAATAGTCATGTATTTATATATATAGGTAAATTTGTTGTATTTATAGGTTTATAGCACTGCCAGAAGTACTTAAACAAAAGGGACAGAAGGATATGATAATCTGGAAATAAAGAAAAACCCTCTAATTCAAACCTATCAATGTATTTTATGGTCACAGTGTGAACTAATTGTTTTATTGCTATAATGTTTTACTTCACTACATGACCCTGTCTTTCTTATGTACATTTGCTATTTAACTCTTCTAAATTTCTTCATCTGTACAGGGGGAATAATGCATATACAACTTGTTGTGAAGATAGAAATAATGTAAGTAACTTAGTAGTGAAAGTGAAAATGTTAGTCGGTCAGTTAGGTACAACTCTGCGAACCCGTGGACTGTAGCCTGCCAGGCTCTTCTGTCCATGGAATTCTCCAGTCAAGAGTACTGGAGTGAGTTGCCATTCCCTTCTCGAGTGGATCTTCCCAATCCAGGGATCAAAGCCAGGTCTCCTGCATTGCAGGCAGATACTTTACGATCTGAACTTAGTAGTTCAGTTTAGTTCAGTCTCTCAGTCATGTCCAACTCTTTGTGACACCATGGACTACACACCACCAGGCTTCCCTGTCCATCACCAACTCCTGGAGCTTGCTCAAACTCATGTCCATCGAGTCCGTGATGCCGTCCAACCATCTCATCCTCTGTTGTCCCCTTCTCCTCCTACCTTCAGTCTTTCCCAGCATCAGGGTCTTTTTCAGCAATTCAGTTCTTTGCATTAGGTGGCCAACGTATTGGGCCTTCAGTTTCAGCATCAGTCTGTCCAATGAATATTCAGGACTGATTTCCTTTAGGATGGGCTGGTTGGATCTCCTTGCAGTCCCAGGAACTCTCAAGAGTCTTCTCCCACACCACAGTTCAAAAGCATCAATTCTTAATTGCTCTCACATCCATACATGACTACTGGAAAAATCGTAGCTTTGACTAGACAGAACTTTGATGGCAAACTAATGTTTCCTTTTTAATATGCTGTCTAAGTTGGTCATAGTTTTTCTTCCAAGGAGCAAGCACCATCTAATTTCATGGTTGTAGTCACCATCTGCAGCGATTTTGGAGCCTAAGAAAATAAAGTGTCTGTTTCCATTGTTTCCCTATCTATTTGCCGTGAAGTGGTGGGACCAGATGCCATGATCTTAGTTTTTTGAATGTTGAGTTTTAAGCCAACTTTTTCACTCTCCTCTTTCACTTTCATCAAGAGGCTCTTTAGTTCTTCACTTTCTGCCATAAGGGTGGTGTCATCTGCATATCTGAGATTATTGATATTTTTCCTGGCAATATTGATTCCAGCTTGTGCTTCATCCATCCTAGCAATTAAAAGATGCTTACTCCTTGGAAGAAAAGTTATGACCAACCTGGATAGTATATTCAAAAGCAGAGACATTACTTTGCCGACTAAGGTCCGCCTAGTCAAGGCTATGGTTTTTCCTGTGGTCATGTATGGATGTGAAAGTTGGACTGTGAAGAAAGCTGAGTGCCAAAGAATCGATGCTTTTGAACTGTGGTGTTGGAGAAGACTCTTGAGAGTCCCTTGGACTGCAAGGAGATCCAACCAGTCCATTCTGAAGGAGATCAAC
>SJYX01022229.1:532402-582766 GCA_006410675.1 Oreotragus oreotragus
GCCGACTAAGGTCCGCCTAGTCAAGGCTATGGTTTTTCCTGTGGTCATGTATGGATGTGAAAGCTGGACTGTGAAGAAAGCTGAGCGCTGAAGAATCGATGCTTTTGAACTGTGGTGTTGGAGAAGACTCTTGAGAGTCCCTTGGACTGCAAGGAGATCCAACCAGTCCATTCTGAAGGAGATCAGCCCTGGGATTTCTCTGGAAGGAATGATGCTAACGCTGAAACTCCAGTACTTTGGCCACCTCATGAGAAGAGTTGACTCATTGGAAAAGACTCTGATGCTGGGAGGGATTGGGGGCAGGAGGAGAAGGGGACAACCGAAGATGAGATGGCTGGATGGCATCATGGACTCGATGGACGTGAGTCTGAGTGAACTCCGGGAGATGGTGATGGATAGGGAGGCCTGGCGTGCTGCAATTCATGGGGTCGCAAAGAGTCGGACACGACTGAGCGACTGAACTGAATTGAACTCTGCATATAAGTTAAATAAGCAGGGTGACAATATACAGCCTTGATATACTCCTTTCCCAATTTGGAACCAGTCTGTTTTTCCATGTCCAGTTCTAACTGTTGCTTCCTGACCTGCACACAGACTTCTCAAGAGGAAGGTCAGGTGGTCTGGTATTCCCGTCTCTTGAAGAATTTTCCACAGTTTATTGTGATCCACACAGTCAAAGGCTTTGGCATAGTCAATAAAGCGGAAGTAGATGTTTTTTCTGGAATTCTCTTGCTTTTTCTATGATCCAACAGATGTTGGCAATTTGATCTCTAGTTCCTCTGGCTTTTCTAAATCCAGCTTGGATATCTGGAATTTTTCAGTTTGCATACTATTGTAGCCTCACTTCAACAAAAGAGAATTTTGAGCATTACCTTGCTAGAGTGTGGGATGAGTGCAACTGTGTAGTAGTTTGAGCATTCTTTGGCATTGCCTTTCTTTGGTATTGGAATGAAAACTGGCCTTTTCCAGTCCTGTGGCCACTGCTGAGTTTTCCAAATTTGCTGGCATATTGAGTGCAGCACTTTAACAGCATCATCTTTTAGGATCTGAATTAGGTCAGCTGGAATTCCATCACCTCTACTAGCTTGGTTCATAGTGGTTTCCTAAAGTCCACTTGACTTTGGACTCCAAGATATCTGGTCTAGGTGAGTGATCACACCATCGTAGTTATCTGGGTCATCAAGATCTTTTTTGTATAGTTCTTCTGTGCATTTCTGTCACCTCTTCTTGATCTCTTCTGCTTCTATTAGGTCCATACCATTTCTGTCCTTTATTGAGCCCATCTTTGTATGAAATGTTCGCTTGGTATCTCTGATTTTCTTGAAGAAATCTCTAGTCTTAGTAGAGCACCTGGTATTCAGTAGACTCTTAGCAGTATTTTCTTTTTGCCATAAAATGATACAGCCATTGGTTTTGAATTCTAGTCTGGTTTTATCATATGAAGGCCTACAGCTTAAAAATTGTGACAATCTCAGAGACTTTTATCTCTGGTGACTCAGAAACACACCATGAGCCCTTATCAGTAGGTCTTAGAATAGGGAGCTGAATAACAAGGAAGAAGCTGAGATCCAAACCCTGGTCCATTTTAAATGCTAAATACCAGCTGAGATGTAAAAGCAGTTTATAGTTTTTCTTGATAACTCTGCTTTGAAAATTTGCATCATTTTGTAAGTAAAAACATACTTAAATATTTCAAAAATGAGAGTAAGAGAAATTCTCTACTATTTCTCTTGTGTAGAGGTTACTGAACAAATAATATGATGAGTATATTTTGCATATCCATAGATTCACATGATTTTAATTAACACCAGCCAATTGCATGAACCAATTTGCAAAACTTTCCATTCTTGTTTCCAAAGAGAATACATATGTTGTAGCATCTACTATGAAAACTAAACCAAGCTGGAAATAGCAGCGATGTACTTATTTCAGTAATCTTGTTTCTTTTGTCTGTGTGTCTTTACTCAATGTTAACATGTCTGCATACTGGATTTCTTTCTAAATCTGAATGTCCTTGCTGACCATATTGAAGAATGTGCTTACTGTACTGTTTCATTAAACTGCTGTGTTATCGGGTAATTGTTTAAGCATAATGCCATAGTACTATCAAAAGGAAAGGTGAACTAATGGCATTTGCAAATGTCAGGGATTATCTTAACACTTTTATTATAGTTTATAAAAAAGTAGGTTCAGGGCATTTCATGGCAATTATTTCTACAGAAATTGGTTATTTAAATAAATTGCTAATTATCTGAAGAGGACAGTATTGAAAATGCTACTAATGAGTTGTTTAATAAGTGTAGCTTGTGGTGGCCACCTACAGGTTGAAAATAGAAAGAACATATAGAATAATTATGCCTAGATATCACATATAAATACCCTATATTTTTCCTTCTAGTAATAAATTCAAGGAAATATGTCTCTTCGCGCCATCCTTTGAGTCTTGGACAGTGTAGTCAGTTCTTAATTTTTTCATAGATTATGATTTTGTTCTAAATCAAATTTCATTTGCTTCCATAATTATTTTTGTGCTATCATCCCTAAATGCAATTTCATTATAATTTGTAATCCAAACTAGGTGCTTTTTGAGTGAAAGAGGATGGTATTTATAATTGCAACATATAATTACAAATAAATATAGGTGTGACAAACTGGGACTTCCTAGGCAAGCTAGGTCATAAGTTACTATTGTTTCTATCTAATTCCTAGCCGACAATTATACTCGCATTCTTGCTTTTATCATATGTGGACAACAATTCTTTATTAGTTACAAAATTAGTTACAAAATTTAGCCTTATTTTAAAAAAAATTTGTTGAAGTATATTTGACTTATCCTTCTCCAGGGGATCTTCCCAATCCAGGGATCGAACCCAGGTCTCCCATTTTGTGGGCGGACGCTTTACCATCTGAGCCACCAGGGAAGCCCATATTGAATGCATTGAATGTTAAAATTTGACTTTCACTTATAATCAATCCTTCTATATGTTAGCTTCATCACTGGTATCTATTGGGAAACCACAGAGCATATAAAATTACTCCTTAACATACCATGACAAAGTTCATAGTATCCTGGAATTTTTAATTGGAAGAGATCATATAATCCAATATTTTCTATATACAGAGGTCTTTTCTACTGGCCACTAATTGCCAAGTACCCATTTAGTTTCAAGTGATAGGGGCATACCAATGTAGCTACTTCTGTCACTGAATTTACAATTGGCAAATTTTAATGATATTAATTAATGATAAAAAAAATAATAAAACCAAAAGTGTGTGCTTAACCGTTGGTTCTAGTTACCTTTTGAGAAAAAACATAGATGGACTCTTTCTTCATGATTACCTCTTAAATACTTGAAGACAACCATTAGATTATTAATACTTTCAGCCATTTTATACACCACACATATACATATTATTGTTTAAAATTTTTATTTAAAAATTAATTTTATTGTAGCCAAAACAGTGGAATTAACTTTACATAATAAACTATTTGCATATAATATATATATATATATATATACATTTTAAATTATAGGGATAGAATTTATTTTGACAGATATTGTTAAAACTAAAATTGCATACTTTAGTAATATAACTCAATATCCTTAATTGGTATAAGTGTGATACATTTTCTTGCTTTCTTGTGTTCTGCTAAATCACTGTAGTCCAAACTACTTCATAAAACTGACAATTAGCTTTACTGAAATTTAACTTTACTGATTTTGCTTACCCTTTGATTCCAAACAAAACTATTTATGTGCTTTTTCTATCTCTGCTTCCATCTCATTATGTGTGTGTGTCCAGGAAAGAAAGACAGGGACAGAGATCCCAGTCATCCTGTTCACCCTGTTTTGGATATATTCTGTTAATATTTTACTTAAAATATTAGATATAGAACCAAAAGTGCTCTTCTGAATGTACAGAGAGTGTACATAAAAGTTTCACAGCACAGAATCCTATTCCTGTGTTGTTTTAGACGCATTATATAAAAAAAAGAGTTATTTTTCATTGCAGAAGTGAATCATAAACACTTTCTACCTAAGAGAATCAAATAATATGGAAGTATAGATATCAAACATAAAAATTCTTCAGCCTGTTACCCCAGAGATAATTATTAGCAGTTTAAAACACAGTAGTCTGTGCCTTTACATGTCCACATACTAAGTGTAATCATATTTTGTCTTTACCTAAAATGGGACCACACCCTATATATTGTTCTGCTACTTGTGATATAACACATAACTACGTATCCTAGAGATATTTCCATGTCAATTTTAAAGGTTTCCTGCAGCATCCTACATGAATGAACTATAATTTATTTTCTAGCATAACTACTAGTGATTATTTAGGTTGTTTTTCACTGTTTTGTTATATAAAACAGTATTTCAAGAAACATCTTTGTACACGTGACTTTGTATCTAGGCACTAATGGATTATATTTCTCAGAATGGGGTTTCAGGATAAGACATATACTTTTAGACATTGCAATTGCATTATAAATCTAATAAAAGTTCATCACACAAATAAATGCATTTGCAGTCATAGACTTAAACTATGTTTTTTGGAAATGAAATGACTTAGGATCTCCAAATTTACTATCTAGAATATTAACTAACACCGCTTAAGTATTAAGTGTTTAACCCCACATGTTTATAGTGAATGCTTATTTCTCTGATAAATTTTCTGTGACTTCAGTAGTAATATCAACCTTTATACACTACAAACCAGGCACTGGACTGAATGCTTTCCACAAACTGTATCATGTAATAGTCCCCAAGCTGCTATGATATTGTTATTGATGTTTCTGTTTCACAGATACCAAAAACTGATGTTCTAGGAATCTGAGGAGCTTGCTCAAAGTCACAATTATGTAAAGTAATAGAGTCAAGATTTACACCTACTTGGGTGGACTTTCGAAACTGTCTGAGCATTAGACCACAGGCAGTACTGATACTGGCTTTCTGAAGGTGATACTCATCATAATTGCTGCAGTCAGTTCTCAGTTCAAAAGTATGGACTCCACACAGAGACTTGATCTTTAAACTTTAAAAATTGTGACATCAAACAAGTTTTATTCAGGTTGAACTACCCTTTCTTCACATACATGATAGCATCTACCTGCACAGCACTGCAAGGGTTAAAACACACACTGTATATGAAGCCCCAGTCTCCATGTCAAGTATCAGGGAATTTGGAAATCACTTCATGAGCAAGCACCCAGAGAGGTAAATGTCCCTTTCTTTGGTAAATAGTATTAATTCTGTTGCTTTAAAATAAAATGTCTAGCACATTCTAGGTACCAAATTATTGAATATGAATTGACTATGAACATATTGAATATGTTATAAAGCAGATAAACAATTATAAAGATATAAAGACTGGGAGAAATTTTCTTGGAATACTTAACAAAAATTAAAACATTTCATAAGAAAAATTTTAGTTTTTCAATAAACCTGAAATAACAATATAAAACAACTAGTTTTCTCTCTCTCATTTCTCCTGTTTAGATTTCACATCTCTTGATATAACCCTGATCCTTCTAGTACTTCAGTTTCTGGTTGAATTATGCTAATTTTCTCAGAGGACTTTAATCCGTGTGTAGAGATGTATTTTTAATTAGTTGTGCTTTACATATTTATCAGTATATTAGGTTCATTAACATTTTGAAGTTGTTTTAAAATATAAATTTTTGGTGCTTGATTTATGTGTTTTATAAAAATCAGTCTTTCAACTCCTAAATCCTTGAAAGTCTTGATTTGCTACTATTTTCTTTCTTCTGGGTAATGTTAAAACTGTTAACAATTAGGCAGTCAAAGTTCAATTTCTAATGAATTTGTTATCCACTTAATTCATTATATTTTAATTAATGTAAGCAAATTAAAACTACATTTTCTTTTTGTATACACAGTGAGCACAAGTGAGTATTATAACCCAATTTCTGTTTTATTGCCTGCTAGAGCTATTATCCAGGAGTTTATTGTGGACTTAGCTCTAACAATTAATTCTGTAACAGTAGCTGTCCTAGAAGTCAAATGATTAAGGCAAAACCAAACAGAATTAAATTCAATTATTCAAAATTTCAGTTATCCAAAATTAGCATATGTTCCACACTATCTTGCCCATTAAAAAAGTCTTTTCTCTTCAAGGATTTAGTGATGCTAAGTAAAGTTCTGCTTACTTCTCACAAATAAACTCAAGTTCTGATGTTAAAAATTTTGCACATTGATTTAGCACACGGACCTTTTGATTCTCAAAAAAAAATGTAATATATGAATGTCTGGGTTTGAGATTTTTAGCTTTGGAGTCAGTTAATCCTACCAGCATCATGACGTCACTCAATAGAGATGGGGAAAAGAAGCAGGAGATGGTTCTTCTAAGGGAGCAGAGGTTATAAAGTTTCATCATCCTAGGCATCATGCTTTTGTCTACAATAAAAAAATAAATTGCATTACTAAGTACACAGCAACAACATAGAAGGCATGAAGTAAACTAAATAAATGCTCCCTCTGAAATCAATTGTCCTTTTAGGGTAGTACAGGTTATAATAGCAAACATCTGTATAATATTTGGCACCTCCCTGGTGACTCAGTCAGTCTGCAATACCAGAAACCCAGGTTCGACACCTGAGTCAGGAGGATCCCCTGGAGGAGGAAATGGCAACCCACTTTGGTATTCTAGCCTGGAGAATCCTGTGGACAGAGGAGCCTGGCAGACTACAGTCTATGAGGTGGCAAAGAGTCAGACACAACTAAAGCGACTTAGCACACACATATAATCTTTATCATGAGCTAGCCCTATATATATATATATATAAAATTCTCAGAATAGCTCTGTGAAGTTATTAAAATTTTATTATTTTATAGATTAAAATGTTAAGAAATTTTCACAAGATTACACAGCTTGTAAATAGTGGAGCTAGAATTTTAACCTAAGCAGTTGACCCTGTTGTTTCTTTGATATTGTAACTAGTTCATCTTCAAATTTCCTTCTTTCTAGGAGTAATTATAAAATATATGTTGTTTAAATGAATGCAAGTTTTCTTAATGGTACATGTCTTGGCATCATTGTTGGAACGCACAGGTCTGGTTTACATTTGTTTGTTTCTTTGTTTGAACCTGCATTTTTTTTGAAATGTGAGGATTCAGGATGGCTAACTTTCGTTGGCGCATCCCACACATTTGAAATGGAAACGCTTGATGTAACTGAATTCCCCATCAGGCCCATCTGGTTATCCCATGTAGATGAAGGCTTAATTTAAATTGCATGTTGCCTAATAGTTAATTTAAGCTAATAGGATTTCAATTTTTTAAGTTTGAACCTTGTTGTTTCCTTTAGGGTGGAGTCTACTTTTAATTCCTTGAGCTTCTCGAACTGGACTCTTCCTTCCTGGTTTTTGATCAAAAATCATTAATTACCATAGCAGTGCCAAAATTAAAAAAAAAAATTATCTCAATAGTCATAATTCTGAAAATCTTCATGCATTTTAATTGACATATGTATAATCTTGTGTAGTATTGATATATGTGACCAGAAGTTTTATTTTTATATTGAATCTATTATTCCTCATTTCTGTCATTTTAAAGCTAAAAAATTTCTGTATAAAAATTTGAAAGATCTTTTTATGTACCTTCAGTTTCCTTCCAAAAACCTTTCATGGCAGATAAAAGTCATTTTTAAAACCTATTCCCCTTAAAAAATGCTGAGAACAGACTTGTGTAGTATTGATATATGTGACCAGAAGTTTTATTTTTATATTGAATCTATTATTCCTCATTTCTGTCATTTTAAAGCTAAAAAATTTCTGTATAAAAATTTGAAAGATCTTTTTATGTACCTTCAGTTTCCTTCCAAAAACCTTTCATGGCAGATAAAAGTCATTTTTAAAACCTATTCCCCTTAAAAAATGCTGAGAACAGGTAGATTATATTTCATTTAAATCAAGTTATTAAGAAAACCAATAGAATTTATAATGGAAATTAAAACTGAATTTACTATTACCCAGCAACAGAAGGATCCATTTCTTCATTTTTGGATCACATTTCCTCAGAGAACATAATTACTCTTAATTTTTTAAAAGATACCTCTATTAGTTTGAAAGGTTTTCATGTTCATTAGGTAAATTAGAAAAGCTTTAGAAAAAGAAGGAAAACATCAAGTAGAAAACATCTTATTGACCTAACTGAACATTTTAAAATACCACTGAGGGTTTGCTGATGTTCTTTAACACCTGTGTAATAATGTTGCCCTTTAAATGAAACTGGTTAAATTTTCAAAGCTGTGTTCTGGGATTTTGCCATTTGATGTCCATTAATATCAATTGGAATATGTGGCCAAATCCCTGTGTACCACTTTGAAACTTTACCCCTTAGTGTTAACGATAGTCTTCTAACAGTGCAGTTAGAAATAAATTATTTATCTGCTTAGCACAAATTTCCTTTACTCTCTAGGGTCAACCGAATAAGAAAAAAAAAAAAAATCCCAATATTTCTTTATTGCTTCAAAGTAACATGTGTGTAAAGGAGCCATCAACTTAGTATATATTGAACATGTCATTTATATTATGCCAGGATAGCTNCTGCTTAGCACAAATTTCCTTTACTCTCTAGGGTCAACCGAATAAGAAAAAAAAAAAAAATCCCAATATTTCTTTATTGCTTCAAAGTAACATGTGTGTAAAGGAGCCATCAACTTAGTATATATTGAACATGTCATTTATATTATGCCAGGATAGCTATATGTCGGTCTAAAAGATTCAAGTTACAAATTCCCTAAAAATGCCTCCCTCTAACCTTTACTTTCGAATTTCTTTTTAGTATAGCTGAAGATATGTTTTTATAAGTATGTGTGTGTGTATTCTTTCCACGCATCCTCCTGTCCACTGTGTTCGGCTTTTTCAATGATTAAAACATTCAGACTAAGAAGTCACTGCTGAATATTTTAAAATAGAAATAGGGTTCTGATGTTCAGTTTCTAAATGGCCCTAACTTACTGCCTTGTATTTAAATGTCAGTTATGGAATTTCGAAGTTTCAGCATTGAATGTTCTTGCCTACGAATGCTAATATCCAGCAGGAGATATTTTTAGGTTTGGGAGTACCAAGCAGTCATTTCCACAAACATTTTGGTGTTGAATGCAAAAGCATTAGTTACACATAAATTCAGTTTCATCTGAAATGAACAAGATGAAAAGAAAACCACTGATTTTATTTTTTAAATTATTTTTATATTTTTACAAAATTTACTTCTCTTTACTTACTTACTCTTGGCTATGCTGGGCCTTCATTGATGTGAGGGCTTGCTCTAGTTGCAGTGAATAAGGCAGCTCTGTAGCTGTGGCGTGCAGACTTCTCATTGCAGCCCATGGGCTCAGTAGCTGTGGTTCCTAGACTCTAGCGCACAGGCTCAATAGTTCTGGGACAGGAGCTTAGTTGCTCCTCGGCTTGTGGGATCTTCCTGGATCGAGGATAAAACTCATGTCTCCTGCATTGGCAGGTGGATTATTTACCACTGAGCGAGCAAGGAAGTCCAACCACTGATTTTAATGAAAGCTCTTTGTCCTTCCTTAATGGGAACACCAATAAATACATACTGAGAATACTGGTAAAGATGCTGGTGATGGTGGACAGGATGCCAAAGTACTCACCACAAAAGACTTGTTTTACCTTTCACTTGTTTAGTTGTTTGTGGGGATCTGGTTGAGGCAATGCCACATTCTTGCACAAATGAAACTACTTTTACTTCAGAAAATGCCTTTAAGAGGCCATTGACTTATGAGTGTACATCAGAAATATTAAATTACATATCTATATTGTGAGAACATTAATTTACTCCAGATTGTGTTAACCCTTGAGAGTCTAAGCAGCCTTATAAAGTGTAATCATGTGAAATATGACCTAAAAAATGATGTCTTCTGGCCATCCCTGCAGCTTTTATTACACTTAGCAAATAATGTATTGGTAATGTTTGGTTAAATAATGTATAAAAAATCAAATATATACTCTCTAATGATGGAATTCTAGTAAATTCTCTTTAACTTGGTTAAAAATATCTAACATATGAAAAATTAGATTAGGCTATGTTTCGTCAGATTTGGGAAAATACATGTAAAATGCAATATGGAATCTGTAAGTTCATCAGCACCTTACTTGTTTTGCAGTATCTCAATTCACACCAGCTGCTTTATACTTCGTGGAAACATAACAGAGCTTTATGTCTATTTATGCACTGTATGTGATTGTTTTTATTTTATAAAATCTGCCATTCCTTGTTCTTTCTCAAACAGATGCTTGAGCGTTCCATACAATCTTTTACACAGCACTATATATCAAACTGTAGTATGTATGTATTTTATGCAGGAGTTTGCACTGTTCTACCCACTTGCATAACATTCCTGCATGCAATAATAGCATCAAAGTCCTTAAAATAAGAATATATCCATTTATACATTAACATACTTTGAAACATAACAATGTTTCTATTTTGCATACTCATATATCTTAAGTAGAGATGAAACTGAATTTTGT
Organism: Oreotragus oreotragus; assembly: GCA_006410675.1. Taxonomy (NCBI): domain Eukaryota; kingdom Metazoa; phylum Chordata; class Mammalia; order Artiodactyla; family Bovidae; genus Oreotragus; species Oreotragus oreotragus. Next base: position 542,925 of record SJYX01022229.1, read on the forward strand.
CTAGTACAACACTGCCATCACACAGTAGTGTTATAAGACAATATTCTCAAATGGTCAATATTCTAACCATTGATCACCCTTATTTTCCATAGGCACAGCCATCAGACCTATTGCTTTGAGAGCTGTGACCACCATTGCTCGCGCTTTGCCTGGATTTCCCATTTTGGCCACTGGTGGAATTGACTCAGCTGAAAGTGGTCTTCAGTTTCTCCACAGTGGTGCTTCGGTGCTCCAGGTAGTACTTGTGTTTGTCTGTCCCTTCATAAAGCTCCATCTAACAAAGTGTAAATTATGTGACAACAAATATGGTCTTGTAGGGTCTCTTAAGAAAGAATCCTTGTGGGATCAAACTGGGTGGCACTTACTAAGTCTCTACTATGAGTTGAGAACAACCCTGAGGTTCATTTCCCATCATTTCCTATCCTTTTAAGAGCTTATAAACCCTCTATTTTTTTTAAAAACATATTTGTGCACCTGTATGTTTCTAAAATAAATGGAATCAGGTACCAAAATGCATACTGTGCTACTGGATAAAAACCAAATACATGAGGAGACCTGGATAAAAGCAAAATCTTGACTGGAAAGTAAAAGAAGCCGAGGGTAAGGCCAATACAAAATCTCTGCTGTATGGTACTGTAAGGATTAACAAAAGTGACTCTGAACTTCCTGGTAGCCAAAGCAAGGAAATCACAGTTTTTCAAAATATAGAAATCAATTGGTTGTTTACCTTCTTGTGATATAAAGCTGAGGGAGATTCTTTCATTGTTTTCATAAAAGGATACTTTGAGATGTAGTGCATCATTCTGTTATTAACCCTCTACAAGTAACTTAGAAATCACCTTATTTTTTAATAATTATATACTTGCTTTTTACATTGTAATCTTGTTCAGTGTAGACGCAGTACAGTGCCTCCGCATTGTATAGTATAAGCATTACTCTCAGGGGCCAGATATGCAGGTTTCAGTGATGTGATGTGAACCAGAGGTGAAATTTTTCACATGGCAAGTAGGCTGTGACTTCTGAGGTAATATTCCTTTAATATGGCTTCTTACTACCTAGCATTGATGGTAACTGGGGAGCAGAGTGTTTCGCATCACTTATATTCTTTGGCAAGAATGTGAAGTGTAAAATAATGTGTTGCCAAATTGACAATTGGAGTTAACATCCCATTATGAAATATAAAGTGAAAACAACATATATCAAAATGTTAATGGAGGCAGACTTCTGCTTCCAAGAAAGTGGAATAGATGTAATTTTTCCTATGCTTCTGAATTTTATATATAAAACTAACATAAAGAGACTCTGAAACGTGAGGAGAAGGCAGTCTGGCTAGGAATCTCAGGACCCAGGGCACAACAGAGTGGAAAGTTCCCTGGGTTTTCTTTTTGCCTCATATATCCAGACTTGGATCCAAAGAAGCCGGCAACAGGAAAATAACAACAGAGATAGACCCTCCCCCCATCAAAAAAAAAAATATATATATATATATATGCCCTTTGTAGCTAGAGAACCAAGAAACGGCAGCCTAGCAGACAGAAAACTTTTAGACCATGACTGCTCTACTCCAGCCAAATACTGCAGCTAAAACCTGCAGTGCCAAAGCTGTCCACAGAAAGTACAAGCATGAGTCTTATACTTCCAGTCTCAGGAGGCTGTAACAAGACACTAGCATTGCCCGAGGGCAGTAATGATCCCCCACATGTTGGAGGCATGGACTTCCACCCCACTGACAGTGATGAAGTATCCCTTCTCCTCCCCTTTGGGACACTGTCAGAGGAAGACTAATGAGGAATCAGGACTTTTATTACCACCCAGTGGTAACAAGGCCCCTCTCTCCCTCCCACCACAGTCCCCTGGTGTCAGAGGAGGCCTAGTGGGGAGGCAGATCTCCTATCCTATCCTGGCAGTAACATGGAGAGTGTCCTCCAGAGTCAATGGAGGTCAAGTAGGGTACCTGGGCAGGAAAGGAGGCAGCAACCTCCCCCTCCCCTGCCAGAATGGTATTCAGAAAAGTGAGCTAAAACTGTTTTAAATAAGATGAAGAATCGTTAACATAGTACTCAAAATATCAGAGTTTCAATTGAAAATCACTCACCATACCAAGACCCAGGAAGATCTCAAAGTGAATGGTGAAAGACAATTAATAGATGCCAATACCAAGCTAACAGAGATTTAGAGTGATCTGATGAAGATTTTGAAATCAGTCATCATAAAATTTCTCTAACATGGGGATTACAAATATCCCTGAAACAAATGGAAAATATGAAAGGTCTGAAAAAATAGAGGATATAAAGTACTTCAGTACTGATAAAATGAAAACTTCAGTACTGAAAAATACAATAGCAAATACAAAAGTCAGTTGACAGCCTCAACAGAAGAATGGGGAGGACAGAGAAATAATCAGTGAAATGGAAGATAGAGAAGTAGAAAGTAACCAATCTGAAAAAGAGAGAGAAAAAAAACTGAAAGGGAAAAAATGGGCAGAGTATCAAGGAACTGTGGGAGTACAGCAAAAGGCCTAACATTCATGTTATCAGAACACCAGCGGAGAGATCAAGGAAAGAGGGGGTGAAAAGGAAATAACATCTGAAAACTTCTCAATTTTTTCAAGAGACATAAACTTACAAGATTCAAGAAGTTGAATGAATCCCAAATTTGAGAGGCATAAAGAAATCTATACCAAAACATATCATCATCATACTTCTGAAAACTAAAGACAAACAACCCCTTGAAAACAAGAAAACCATGACATTTTACTTATAAGGAACAAAAAATTCTAATGACAATAGATTTCTCCTCAGAAACCATGAAGTCCAGAAAGTGGGACAGAAGTTTTCAGTTGTTGAAAGAAAAGATCAACCCAGAATCCTATTTCCTTTAAGAAAAAAAGATAAAACAAAGCATTCTTAACTGAAGAAATACCAAGAATTTATTTCCAGGAAGCATAACTAAATGAATGATGGAAGAAGTTCCTTAAGAAAAAGAAAAAAAAAATTTTTTTAAGTTTGATAAAATTCACTATACTTTGTTATACTCTTTGTTATACTCTTTTTTTCTTTTTTAAAAATTTATTTATTTTTAATATAAATTTATTTATTTTAATTGGAGGTTAATTACTTTACAATATTGTATTGGTTTTGCCACACATCAACATGTGAAAAAAAAGAAAGAAAAATTATAAAAGAAGATACTTTAGGGCATGAGAAAGGAAGAAAGAATACAGAGCAGATATACAGATATGTAAATACAATGCAGATATGCAAATATAGAAAGTGCTATGTGTCCTCATAAAAACATGTGGTGAAAGAATCACTCAAATTGCAGTTTCTGCTTAGCCTCATCTGGGATTGAAAAGCAAAGAATCATTCGAACTTCCTGAAGAAAATGAAGCCCATTGTATAGAATTTATGAATGCAGACAGGAACTACAAGAACCAATGGGGCAGTTCTCTACCCAGAGAGGGCAGAGACCTTTGCCACCTACCTCTCTTTTGTGAGCCATGTGATTTTTCCCAAAAGGAATCTATAGTTCTGTCTGTTCCTCTTTAAGACTTATTCCTCATTTCTGCCTCCTCTGAACTGCCTAGCACATGCTCATCAAAGCCCATTGTATAGTATTTATGAATGCAGACAGGAACTACAAGAACCAATGGGGCAGTTCTCTACCCAGAGAGGGCAGAGACCTTTGCCACCTACCTCTCTTTTGTGAGCCATGTGATTTTTCCCAAAAGGAATCTATAGTTCTGTCTGTTCCTCTTTAAGACTTATTCCTCATTTCTGCCTCCTCTGAACTGCCTAGCACATGCTCATCATGGGCCATTCTACATAGTGGTCTTTCAGTTCCACCTTTTACATGAAACACCTTACCAGCTGAGTGTCTTATCTCTCGGCTTAGATTTTCAAAAGAGGAAATCTGTGTAGCTTAATGTATCTTTTCATGCCAAGCATCATCATAAAACACTAGTCACTTGATGTATTGGCTGGTGTATAGCAGAAACACAGTAAACATTTGTTGAATGAATTTTTTAAGTGCATGTGCTTGAGTTGTGATTTTTTTTACCAGATTGTGAAGAGGGGATGAGAAGGTCAACATGGTATTAAAAAGTGGCTGCCAAAGTGCTCCTTCAGCTTAGGCTTGGAGACTTTCCAGCTACGTAAAATATTGACTCGCAGTTGATGTTGTTAGAAATGTAAATTTACACACACAGTTTTTTACTGATGTAAAATTGCAGGTTGTGTATCAATTATGTGTCATTATGGACATCACCAGATGGTAAACACTGAAATCAGATTGATTATATTCTTTGCAGCCAAGATGGAGAAACTCTATACAGGCAGCAAAAACAAGACCAGGAGATGACTGTGGCTCAGATCATGAACTCCTTATTGACAAGTTCAGACTTAAATTGAAGAAAGTAGGGAAAACCACTAGACCATTCAGGTAGGACCTAAGTCAGATCCCTAATGACTATACAGTGGAAGTGAGAAATAGATTAAGGGACTAGATCTGATAGACAGAGTGCCTGATGAAGTATGGACAGAGGTTCATAACATAATACAGGAGAGAGGGAACAAGACCATTCCCAAAAAAAGAAATGCAAAAAAGCAAAATGGCTGTCTGAGAAGACCTTACAAATAGCTGTGAAAAGAAGAGAAGCAAAAAGCAAAGGAGAAAAGATATACCCATTTGAATGCAGAGTTCCAAAGAATAGCAAGGAGGGACAAGAAAGCCTTCCTCAGTGCTCAGGGCAAGGAAATAGAGGAAAACAATAGAATAGGAAAGACAAGAGATTCTTCAAGAAAATTAGTGATTCCAAGGGAACATTTCATGCAAATATAGACTCAATAAAGGACAGAAACGGTATGGACCTAACAGAAGCAGAAGATATTAAGAAGAGGTGTCAAGAACACACAGAAGAACTGTACAAAAAAGATCTTCATGACCCAGATAATCACGATGGTGTGATCACTCACCTAGAGCCAAACATCCTGGAATGTGAAGTCAAGTGGGCCAAAGCTAGTGGCAGTGATGTAATTCCAGTTGACCTATTTCAAAACTTAAAAGATGATGCTGTGAAAGTGCTGCACTCAATATGCCAGCTAATTTGGAAAACTTAGCAGTGGCCACAGGACTGAAAAAGGTCAGTTTTCATTCCAATCCCTAAGAAAGGCAATGCCAAAGAATGCTCAAACTACTACACAATTGCACTCATCTCACACACTAGCAAAGTAATGCTCAAAATTACTTATATAGTATGCTGCTATACCTTCTAGATATTATGTTGTCTTTCGATCTGAATTATCTAGTGTGGTGTGTATTAAAAACCCACTGCTCACACGCTAGTAAAGTAATGCTTAAAATTCTCCAAGCCAGGCTTCAGCAATATGTGAACTGTAAACTTCCAGATGTTAAAGCTGGTTCTAGAAAAAGCAAAGGAACCAGAAATCAAATTGCCAACATCTGCTGGATCATGGAAAAAGCAAGAGAGTTCCAGAAAAACATCTATTTCTGCTTTATAGACCATGCCAAAGCCTTTGACTGTGTGGATCACAATAAACTGTGGAAAATTCTGAAAGAGTTGGGAATACAGGACCACGTGACCTGCCTCTTGAGAAACCCATATGCAGGTCAGGAAGCAACAGTTAGAAATGGACATGGAACAACAGACTGGTTCCAAATAGGAAAAGGAATATGTCAAGGCTGTATATTGTCACCCTGCTTATTTAACTTATTTGCAGAGTAGATCAGGAGAAACGCTGGGCTTGAGGAAGCACAAGCTGGAATCAAGATTGCCGGGAGAAATACCAATAACTTCAGATATACAGATGACACCACCCTTATGGCAAAAAGTAAAGGAGAACTAAAGAGCCTCTTGATGAAAATGAAAGAGGAGAGCAAAAAAGTTGGCTTAAAGCTCAACATTCAGAAGACTAAGGTCATGGTGTCTTGTCACATCACTTCATGGCAAATAGATGGAGAAACAGTGGAAACAGTGGCAGACTTTATTTTTTAGGGTTCCAAAATCGCTGCAGATGGTGTCTGCAGCCATGAAATTAAAAGATGCTTACTCCTTGGAAGGAAAGTTATGACCAACCTAGATAGCATATTAAAAAGCAGAGACATTACTTTGCCAGCAAAGGTCCATCTAGTCAAGGCTATGGTGTTTCCAGTGGTCATATATGGATGTGAGAGTTGGACTATAAAGAAAGCTGAGCACTGAAGAATTGATGCTTTTGAACTGTGGTGTTGTAGAAGGCTCTTGAAAGACCCTTGGACTGCAAGGAGATCCAACCAGTCCATCCTAAAGGAAATCAGTCCTGAATATTCACTGGAAGGACTGATGTTGAAGCTGAAACTCCAGTACTTTGGCCACTTGATGCAAAGACCTGACTCACTTGAAAAGACCCTGTTATTGGGAAAGGTTGAAGGCGAGAGGAGAAGGGGACGACAGAGGATGAGCTAGTTAGATGGCATCACCAACTCAATGGACTTGAGTTTGAGTAAGCTCCAGGAGTTGGTGATGGACAGGGAGACCTGGAGTGCTGCAGTCCATGGGTCGCAAAGAGTCAGGCATGACTGAGCAACTGAACTGAACTGATGTGTCATTAGATTTAGTCACGTTTTTATTCAGCCAGAAAATATTTTTAAACCAATTTTACCTAAAGTGAAAGTGAAATCGCTCAGTCGTGTCTGACTCTTTGCGACCCCATGGACTGTAGCCTACCAGGCTCCTCCATCCGTGGGATTTTCCAGGCAAGAGTACTGGAGTGGGTTGCCTTTTCCTTCTCCAGGAGATCTTCCCAACCCAGGGATCGAACCCAGGTCTCCCACATTGCAGGCAGACGCTTTACCATCTGAGCCACCAGGGAAGAAAATCAGTATTAAGATATATATAGGATAGTTATGAGTGGGAAAATCCTTGAATTTACAATTTTGACTTGGCATTTGAATGGGGTGGAAAATGTGTAATATTTCTATATCTCTTCCATTGTAGCTAAATTTTACCCTGTTCTACTTCTTAGATGTAATCTAATCTTTCATTTGCTATAGTTTTGGGCTGCTGAATATTATTAGAGAAATTCAGGTAACTCTGTCAGTTGAATTTTCTCCAAATTCACAATGCTTAATGTCAGCTGGGCCTTGGGTGCTTGTAAGCATCAGTTTTTATTCATCTTTTTTTAAAATCGCCATTAAATTCCCTCTGGCAATTTTTGTACACTTCAAGGCCCTATTCCCTCCATCATCACCCTCCCATTTTCTGTTGCCATTTCTTCCCTGGCTCTTACTGCCTACTTCATCCTCTTCTCTGGTTCTATAATTTTTCCTTTGAAAAGATCATCCACTTATATATCTTAACGTGGACTACTATGAAATCTTTTTCTAACTATTTCTACTCAAATGTAAAGTGTGTACTGACAAGACACATTTTTTACAAGACACCATCATACAAATGACATGTATTTAAATAGCATGATGGTGCTGATACATTGGAGTATAGAAAGAGAAGTAATAGGTACAGAATTGTGATTAAACTAAATTTAATATTTAAACATTTGATTCTAATATTCATGATACATATATATAAACTACATAGATAGGTGAATTCACTGCTGGAATAAAGAATTATACTCAAAGTTGCAATTTCAAATTCAGTTTTAAGTGCATTCAATAATCATGACCTTCTATGTGACTTTAGAAAAAGTAATGACATTTCAAAAAAAAAAAATTAAAAATTTTTCCTTGGTTTGAAAAGTGTGACAGAACATGTATTTCTTGTTAATCAGTACATATCACAGGGAATCATTCATTTATTTATTCAATAAATATTTATTGAGAATTTACATGCCTGCATTCCTATTCTAAGAATTTAGAATACGTACTTCTGTGAGTAGAACAAGCAAAAGTTCATTACCTCATGTGGCTTACATTCTAGGGAGGACAAAGATATGATAAATATGGAACATAAGTATATTATCTAATATTTAAGATGATACATGATGTGAAAAAAGAGGCTTCACTGCATAGGAAACATTTGTATAAACAACTGAAGGTGGGGAGTCAGGGAAATTTTTATTGAATAAAAATACTTAGGTTGTAACATCACTTGCTTAAATTTTTGCTAATTGAGAGTTTAACTGAAATATAAAAAAATCACCAAATATTTTAGACCACCTTGCAGTTTATAAATGGAAATTGTCTTTTAGGGTTTCAGAATTCATTTTAATAGGTAATTTTTTGCTTTTCAAAGTCTCTTACCATTTTTAAGAATGTGTCATTGGTGAAAAGCCTGCCTGCAGTGCAGAAGACCTGGGTCAGAAGATGCCCTGGAGAAGGGAATGGCAACCAACTCCAGTATTACTGCCTGGAGAATTCCATGAACAGAGGAGCCTTGTGGGCTACAGTTCATGGGGTCACAAAAAATTGGACATGACTGAGCGACATTCACTTTCACCATTTCTCATTGGCACTGTTTATTTCTGTTATCTTATTCTGCAACTTGCTTTGACAAATATTTTAACATTTTAGTGCTAAAATATCCAGTTTATTGTTGTTCAGTTGCTAAATCATGTCTGACTGCTTGTGACCCTATGGATAACCCTACTTTAAAAATGCTTCAATTAATGTTGAATAGAAAAACTAAGCAGTTAGCTGGAGAGTAATTTCAATATTCCAGAGCATTTCCCTGAAACAATTTTGGAGTAAAAATGACTATTACAACAGAACAAGATGCAACACATTGGCCAAGAAATAAAATTCAAAACTGATTATGGGTCTGTATTCTTGGGTAACTGCTTGTATTAGTCAAGTCAACTAACTTAATTCATTTGTGGACCCCAGTGTCTTGAAATCTTATTTTTCATGTTTTTGATAGGCTCTCAGTTTTAATATGCAAGTTAGATCTATAAAAATTCTAAATGAATATTATTAGTAAATTTCAGATACTGAGTACTGAAATTTATAAATATCCCTTTGCTAAATTACATTTTCAAACTCTTCATAAACTGTTTCAGTCTTAAATCTTTTGAAGGGCTACTCTGAAAAAAAGAAGTTTGCTTCTGGATGTCTATGAGTTATTTAAAAAAGGGATAGTAAATAAATAATTTGGATAATTTACCTTTAAAACAGTTTGACATGATTATGAATTAACCCTGGCTTTTTTTTTTTTTTTCCTTACTTTTAGTTTAAATCATTTGTCCCAGACTTAGCCTTCGGAACTCTATATCCCTTTCATCTGACTTAAGTGTTAGTCTAAAATTTCTGTTAATAAAAAGCTACTCAGGAATTTCTATTACAACCAAAACCCAGACTGAGTCAGTTGTTTTTAGTGATAAAGTTTCATCACAAAATGTTCACTCTCCTCTATTGTATATATATAGAGAGGATATAAGTACTATACTACCTTTTTTTCCCACTGAATTACTTTGATTTTCTATAATTTAATGTAATGATACTGCCATTACAATTCAATCTTCTAAGGACTTTGATTCAGGACATCAGAAATTATAGGAAGCCATCAGTTCATTCATGTATAATTATGACCTGTGCCTGCACTGAGATTGTATGGGTATTTTTTTTTTTAATCCATTTCTTCTGTGTGGGTTTGTCACTGAAATTAATAGAAAATCCTGAAATACGACAGAAACAGGGAGTGTAGTGGGCATTTGCTGTGAGTCATGGTCAAATGACAGACACTCACTAGAGTTATATAACCAAATCAATTTTTAACAATAATCAGCTACTCTGATGAAGCTAGTTCCAGCTAAATGGAATTTTTTACTGTGATCAAGAGATGTATTATTTTATTGAAACTAGAGAAAAAGAAGTAATTGAAGCAGCATGATGACACTATTTCCACGTGAATGCAGATGCGTAGCAGACATTCTCTCTTGGTCATAATGCACAGGAAGACTTCAGTGCCTCAACTATTTAAGTTGGGGTTTTTGGATGGAAAAAAGTTTGCCTACTGTTTTCTAAATTCTTGTTGGGTAAGTGGAAGATATGTTTTTTCAATTATTTTGTATTTTTTATTTCCTCATCATTCACTTTGAAGTCAGGCTGTATGATACCTGAAGGTAGTGTAGAATAGTTGATACCATTCAAAGTTGTTTTAAATGGCATCAGAACTATTTCACACAGCTAGTTAAAATACACATATTAATAGTTTTCTTTCCACTATGCAGTTTCTTGTTTCCTAGCTTTAATGAGTGTTTCATTTATAATGTTAAGAACAACATGCAAGTAGTTATTTAAAAATAAAAGAAACCCTGTATTCTTAGGATAATATATAAGGAAAATATGCTCTTAGTATCCATTCAATAAAACTCGAATTACTGTCAATTATTATATTATTTTTAAATTACTTTAATAATTGGTTTCTTTAAGGGAACAGGTTTTAGTTTTTGAAAAGCATCTTGATTCCAGGGCAGCAATGTTGTTTATAAGCAAATAGAGGAAATTAAATGGAAGCCTGCTAGGCTTTTGAATTATTATACACTCACCACTTGATAGATTAATATCTACATTCAAAATAAATTAATTGAAATTAAATCTAATCGTTTTGAATGATAGTTTTACTATAAGTAAAAGTAACTATATCACACAATGACTGTTTTATGTGAGAAAATAACCATGAATTAGCTAAGATGTTTGCAGATATAGCCATATGAAATTTCTGATCTTATGTGAAGTTCTTTGACTAAATTTTTTCCTGACTCTGGCCAGATCCTTTATATTGTTTGTTCCTTTTAGCTTTGTATGCAGAGCTGTGGTTAACTACTAGTTTTACTTCTTCATCAGAGAATCTTCATATGTTTGACAAAAAATTTTAAACTATTATTTACCTTTTTATTTTTCAGTTTAAAAAAAATCCCAGTATTTTAGATATTCTTTTTCACATATTATTTTTCAAACATTGTATTTTCTATGTTGGTTTTCTTGGAATCTTTCCAGTTTATCAGTTTATTATTTGAAATGAATTGTGATTGAATGTAACTAATTTTTAAGTAATCATTTCATAACTTATCCACTCAAATGACTATTTAAAATAGTCACTTCGGAGCTAAGGTATTTTCAATTCCATCAATAACTACTCTTCATACTTTGAGAATGAATCGCATTTCCTATAAACAAAGCTAAGGAGAGCCAAGTTGAGTGAACAAAGTTGGTTGTTGAACTGAGTTACATATACAAAATCATGAGTCACTTTTTCTCTCAGTCCATAAACTGACTTTAATGAACAAGTCCAAAAGGGTGTAACAAAATTATTCTGAGGAATGCCAACATCCACCAAAGCGATTATTTTGAAGAACCCAACCTAATTTAGATGTGCATAATTGTGTATTTGTTTAAAAATCCACCTTAATATTTCAGAAACTCATTTTGGTACTAAGTTAGGGTTCAGAATTCAGACTGAATAGAGGGTTAGAAAGTATTGCTGCTGCTGTTTAGTAATCACAACTATGTCTCCCATTTAGAAATTTAAAAAATCAATGAGAAGTTTAAGGTGTTTGAGAAGTTGTAAAAGAAATTTCAGAATCTCTCTCTGGTTCAAGCAATTGCTAATTCACAGTTCAGAAAGCAGGCTAAGGTCAGATGACCTATGTCTAAACTAGGAGCATGATCAAATTCAGCATTGAGATACAATATTATAATCAGTTCCACTAAGTAGAAGAATTTTTATCAGTTGAATTTGACACGAACATGAGAAAATCTGGATTTTGTCAGAAGTATTCTGTGCAGATATCTGTAAATATTTACTGGATTTTGGCATCTTCCTCTTGCACTTACACTCCTTAAAAAAATGTATCTGATAGAAACTGTTTACTTATATGTTAAAAGTTTACTCAAGGAATGGAAATCACATCATCAATACTCCCACATAAAATGCTTTTAGGGGAAACTTTTGAATATTTTATTGTAGACTGTTCAATGAATTATAATTTCAGATAGAGGACCAAATGGATTTTGGTTTTATCTAAGTTTTTAAAAAATCATTCAAAAGCTTGCCTTTCTAAAAATATGTATCTTTGCATCATGTATGTGTTTTATGGCATAAAAGTTACAGGTCAATAGATTTCTAAACGGCTTTTGAGACAGAGACATGAAGTTTTACAGATTCTAATTACAAGTGAGAAGTCATCTCACTGTGGGAAATTAAAAATGGATGCAATTAGAGAAAATTCCAATTGAAAGAATGCATTATGGAAAAAGCAATAAAAGCACAAAAAATAGGAAAGTAAAATCACTTCTCAGTAGTTCTTCTATGATTCAACTATAGATCAATAGTGTGTAGTTAATGCATTGCCAGGAGAGCATTAATTTACAATTACGGCAGGTGATCTGATCCTCTGTGTTCTGTCCATTGACACAGATGACCTTTTGTTGAAAGGGATTCTATGGTCATTATTTTAAATAGAGCAAAACGCAAGTATTCTGTAGGTGAAAGTAGGTCACTTTGAGTCGTAAGTACCTTACACAACACAAAGTGGGAATCTTTGTAGTACAGCCCAAGTAGTCTAATAAGAGAGAAGAATGAGCCTGGGCATATCTGTTTGTGTGTAGAATGGATATAATATGCACTGAATGATAGTGAGCAAAAATGAGTCAAGGAGAATCTGCAAAGTAAGCATAAAATAACATAGACCTATAATAAACCTCTACACAGGAAGATATGAGAAACTTCGGTGCAACTAAGTATGTGTTTAGCGATGCTTCCTTTTGAACATGTGAGCTAAATAGCCCAGGAGGTAGAGTCTGATGCCCCAACAACCACATTCTTGAAAGGAAGTGGATCTCAGCTGTTCAGAGACCTTATTCTAACCATAAACATGTGTCAGGGACCCAAGGGTCTTGTCCAGAGTCTGCTACACAGGCAATGATATCAGCCTCAGAATTGCCAGCTAGGCATGGGAGACCTTAGAAACTGCACCTTACTGACAAATGTCTCAACACTAATGAAAATGCATACATTGTACAGAGTGAAATCCTAGCTCTGCTGTTCACTAGCTATGTGACCTTGCCTATATTAGGTATATGAACTTTTTATACTTCAGTTTTGTTGTCTATGAAGTGGGAATAATAGCAATACCTACTTGGTAAGATGGATGTGAAGAGTAAACACTGTCACATGTAAAGCATTTGTAATAGTACCTGCAACAAAGTACCCCACAAATGTTAGGCTGAAATGATCCTCATCATCATAGCCCCACTAGCATTTGTATGCACTGACAAAGAATTTTAAAACAAAGTTGACAGCCCTTTATTCCAGCATGTAGGCTTTCCCTCTGGCTCAGCATTAAAAAAACGAAAAGCTCCTCCTATAGTGCTGGTGATGCAAGTTTGAATCCCTGGGTTGAGAAGATTCCCTGGAGAAGGAAATGGCAACCCACGCCAGTATTCTTGCCTGGGAAATTCCATGGACAGAGGAGCCTGTGGGCTACAGTTCATGGGGTCACAAAAGAGTTGGACACAACTTAGCAACTAAACAACAGCAACAGCAGTTCTTGCATGTAGCTAGTCTTAGTTCAGTCTAAGGGAAAGATCAGGTGCTGATGTTTTGTTGGAAGGTAAAATCTAGGATAGCAAGAGCAAAAGAAACTAGAAGGGAGAAAGAAGATGCCATTTGAATACAAAGTAATGCGTTACTGAGTTGGCCACGCTTCACAAGATGCAAAGACAAGCAGAGAGCAGTTGGCAACGTGGATTGCCTTCAGACACTCTAGGTAAAAACCAGTGCCTTGAAGGAATTCCCTGGTGGTCCAGTGGTTAGGGCTCAGCTGTTTCACTGAGGTGGCCCAGATTCAGTCCCTCACCATAGAACTGAGATCCTGCAAGCTGGTGCCACAGAAGGAAAAGAAAAAAAAAAAAAAGAATGAAAGAAGCAAATTTAAAAAACCCATGCCTTGGGACTTGGGACAATCTATTTCAGTGAAAATGAAGAAGAAATTTATCTCCCATTTCCTTCAGCCTTCTGTTGCTCATTGGTTAAAGTTCATCCTTCCAGAGAGTTAACTTTCCCATCCTTCTGGGTTTTATCACCCTGCAAAAGCAGACTCCTATGAGCTATAGTGTGGCCCACTGTGGCACTTCATCCAGGATTCTAATCTCTTCTGCACATCTGGTTATCAAGACTCTATATTCACAGTGACAGATAATTTATTACATTACAAGTTATCCAGTTAAAACTATAAGCAAGTTCTGCCTCATCTTTCCATGCCTTATACCTGCTTCCACGTAAAAAAAAAAAAAAAAGAATGAAAGAAGCAAATTTAAAAAACCCATGCCTTGGGACTTGGGACAATCTATTTCAGTGAAAATGAAGAAGAAATTTATCTCCCATTTCCTTCAGCCTTCTGTTGCTCATTGGTTAAAGTTCATCCTTCCAGAGAGTTAACTTTCCCATCCTTCTGGGTTTTATCACCCTGCAAAAGCAGACTCCTATGAGCTATAGTGTGGCCCACTGTGGCACTTCATCCAGGATTCTAATCTCTTCTGCACATCTGGTTATCAAGACTCTATATTCACAGTGACAGATAATTTATTACATTACAAGTTATCCAGTTAAAACTATAAGCAAGTTCTGCCTCATCTTTCCATGCCTTATACCTGCTTCCACGTATCTTTCATCCACTGGCCTTACTTCTTTTCAGACAGAATATATTCATGTTATTTTTCTAAAAGCATAGGATTTCAGAAAAAAAGAAAACTCCTGTGAACAGTAATAGTGAAATATCATATTCATACTGTTCATATCTTTGCTTTATAAATGTAAGTGGTATTGTCAATCAGTAAGTGAATTTTTAGCATAAGATCACTTATAAAATGATGACTTCAGTAGATCACTTCACTCCCAGAATGAGACACAGAAAGCTAAGAAATTGTGTGATCTCAAGTAAAACTGGCTTGCTGTGAGAGAACTAAATGGTACCCCAAGACTCCCTGTAACTTGGGGAAATTAGTACAGCAGTGACCTAAGCATGCAGAAGTGATCCCACTTCTATTAATAGCTGGAAACGCAGGGGAAGTGCTCTGAAATGCTCTCAGTAATATTTTAAAACTGAGTAACTTGCATTCAAAACATAGTCTAAAGGGACTTCCCTATTGATCCAGTGGTTAAACTCTGCTTCCAATGCAAAGAATGCAGGCTCCATCCCCGGTCAGAGAACTAAGATCACACATGCCGCACAGTGTGGCCAAAGGAGAAAAATTTTTTTGAAAAAATGAAATATATCTGAAGGGCACATGGGACTTGTGTCTTTCTAGAAAAGTATCTAAAACAGGCATTGTAGTGATTCAAGAAGGGGGACTCTCATCCTTGCTTCTTTCTCCATTCAGTTTTTGGGTGAAGCAGCAATGATTCATTAATCATCCAAACAGTCAAAGGAAAAGGGGGACAAAGAAACAAATACACAGATGAAGAAAAGGGAGGAATAAGGTCCTTTACCCCTGCTGGTGGCTCAGAGGTTAAAGCGTCTGCCTCCAATGCGGGAGATCCAGGTTCGATCCCTGGGTCAGGAAGATCCCCTGGAGAAGGAAATGGTAACCCACTCCAGTACTCTTGGCCTGGAGAATCCCACGGATGGAGAAGCCTGGTAGGCTACAGTCCATGGGACTGTATACAGGCCGAGTTTGGCTGTGACAAACAGTATGTTGATTGTCAGGAAGAATGTTAGAGAAGCAGAGCTGCTTCTTTGCATACTAGAAAGACATTGACCCCAAAAGAGTTAAGTGATAATGCAAAGAAGTTAATGTTTAGTGGGGCAGTGAATAGCACAGACTCTAATATCTGTCTCTTATACACATCTAGATGTGTATAAGAGACAGATGGTCAATTGATTGGGAACTGAATCCAACTTTATATAGGAAAACAACTTGTCTATAGCAGCTTTCAATTTTTTTCATGGAGAGATACATTTTATGAATAAATGATGAGTTAGTGAATAAATGCTTAAATCAGTTGAAGTCCCAATTTTGACCAGAGTTGTCTGGTAGGTCATTCTGGCCATTTGGGGTCTTACCGATTCTAATTAAATGTAAGATATTTAGTTCCATCTGTGTAATGCTTGACATTCTAGTGACTGCATATTGTGATAACTATCTTAAGCCAACATCATATAAGGAACTGATAATGAAGAGAACATAAGTAGTTTACCAAAGCCTTACTATAGTCCACAATAAGGATGTATATACATTTTAACTCTGCAAATCTAATAACAAAACTATTATAATGGCTAGTGCTTACATTGAATTTACTATGTGTCAGATGCTTTTGCAAGCTAATAGTTATACTAATTCATTTACTCCTCCAATAATCTTGTGAGAGAGTTATTGGTATCATTCCCATTCTATAAACAGAAATATCAAATTAGAAGATGATGCGTGGCAAAACTGCCATCTAAACGCACATGATTTGACCTAGCATATCTGATTTTAACCATTATACTTGATTGACATTTGCCCACTCAGTTCAGTTCAGTCCAGTTCACTCGCTCTGTCATGTCTGACTCTGCGTTTGCCCACTAGAATAACTATATTTTCAAAAGGCAGACAGTCATAAGTGCTGGTGAGGATGTGGAAAAACTGGAGCCCTCATGTATTGCTTGTGGGAATGTCCAATGGTGCAACTACTTTCAGAAACATTTTGGAAGCTCTTAGAAAGTTAAACATAAATTTACCACAGAATCAAGAAATTTCACTTCTACATATCTATCCAAAATAAATAAAAACATACATCCACAAGAAAAGTTATACATCTGTGGTCATGGCAGCATTGTTCCCTTATACCCTGAAATTGGATAAAGTTCAAATTCCCATCAGCTGATGAATGGATAAACAAAATGTGATATGTCCAGTGGCAAAATATTCAGTAACAGACTGATATCATAACAACATAGATTGTTTAACATGTGTAAAACCTTATGCTAAGTGAAGACCAGCAGACAGAAAATACAGTTCTATTTGTATTATTTAATTCTATTTATATGAAAATGAGCTAAAGGAGTAAATCTACAAAGATAGAAGAAGACTGATCAGTAGCTGCTGGCAGCTTGGGGAGGAAGTGAGAGAAAGACTGTAAAAGGGTACATGGGAACATTTGGGTGGTAGAAATATCTTTAAATTGGGCTGGCTGATGGCTCTACAACTCTGTAAGCTTACTAGAACTCACTGACTTAAACACTTGTACAGATAATTTTTATGGTATTCAGTTCAGTTCAGTTGCTCAGTCGTGTCTGACTCTTTGCAACCCCATGAACCGCAGCACACCAGGCCTCCCTGTCCATCACTGACTCCTGGAGTCCACCCAAACCCAGGTCCATCGAGTCGATGATGCCATCCAACCATCTCATCTTCTGTCGTCCCCTTCTCCTCCTGCCCTCAATCTTTCCCAGCATCAGGGTCTTTTCAAATGAGTCAGCTCTTTGCATCAGGTGGCCAAAGTATTGGAGTTTCAGCTTCAACATCAATCCTTCCAATGAACACCCAGGATTGATCTCCTTTAGGATGGACTGGTTGGATCTCAGTCCAAAGGACTCTCAAGAGTCTTCTCCAACACCACAGTTCAAAAGCATCAATTCTTTGGCTCTCAGCTTTCTTTATAGTCCAAATCTCACACCCATACCTAAATGATACTTTTTTAAAAAATGTACATATATAGAGATGTATTATTGGGCTTCTCAGGTAGCTCAGTGGTAACAAGTCCATCCACCAGTGCAGAAGAAGTGGGTTAATCCGTGGGTTGGGAAGATCCCCTGGAGTAGGAAATGGCCACCCATTCCAGTATTCTTACTTGGGAAATCCCATGGACAGAGGAGCTGAGTGGGCAACAGTCTATGGGGTCTTTGAGAATCGGACATGAGTCAGGGACTAAACAACAACACAGCAAGAAAGAGATAGATTAAGATCGTTAAATACTGTATGTAACAGAGTTATTAAATATAAAGGTTTGAAATTTGGATTAATAGTGATTCACAGTGAAAAACCTGGAAGGTAAGCAAGAGGGATATTGAGAACACTTCAGAGTTCTGTTTCTTTAATTTTACTGGGAAATAAGACATAGTACCTTTTAAAGTAATGTATTAATACTTATACTATTATTATTATCTCAAATGTAATCAAATTAAATAAATGTTTATGAACCCTGCCTAATTTAAAGGTAAGCACATTAACAAAAAGAATTATTTCACAAATAATCCTATGCATTAAAGTATTAAAATTAGACTATTTTCTTACAAATAAACATGATCATACTTGAAATAAATGCTTATGTTTGATGCAAGTATTTTAATTTTAAAGCTATATGTTATGTAGGAAAAGTTAAATAGATAGGGAGAGATTAACTTTGATGGTATCAATAAGTATCATCTGTTGAGACCTTTAGTCATGAAAGTCATGTGACCAAGCAGTGTTAGGTAGTGGTTATAAATAATGCCCATTCATTCTCTGAATAGTTATTTAGTGTCTGATTGTACCAAATATAGTAATAAGAAGCAAACATATAAGAAAAAATTGCCACAAATAGTGAAAAGTGCTCTGCAGTGCTCTTAAACTAGAAAATGTGATAGTGACTGGGTGGCTGGTTTGACTGGCTGGAGATCTGGAGAGGTGACATTTAAGAGGAGAATTGAATGAGAAGACCACCCAGCTATGTGAAAACACAGAGAAGAGTGTTATAGGCAGATAGGGCAAAAAGAAGGGCATGAGTGACGAAATAAAAGGCATGTATAGCAGGCATGAGAAAGAGAGGTAAGCAGGAGCCAAGGCATACAGAGCTTTGTCAGGCATTGTATCAGATATTCCCATTTTTGCAAAGAGAGATAAGACATTTCTGGTCTTAATCAGTACTGAAATAGGGTCTAATTTATATTGTAAGATAATTATTCTAGTTGTGTAGATAGTTGATCTGAGAATGGTCAACAGTGAAAAGTGAATATTCTAATAGACCAGATGAGAGATTATGATAGATTTGAATAACAAAAATCAATAGACATGGAGAGAAATGAAGTGATTCACAGTATATATTTAAAGGAGTGCAGTAAGACTTTCTGAGAGATTAGAATTTTGTGGGCAGGAATCAACAGGAATGAGAAGTGATTCCTGTTTGGACTATCGGAGAATTAGGTTGTGAGGAGCTGGAAAATTAAGAATGCTTTTCTGGCTGTAGTTCAGAGTCCTAGACACTTTAGTGGAGAAGTCAGATAGTTGCGTGTCTCCTTTTCTTTATCCTACTTTGCAGAAATGTACCAAGCCTTCAAATGCATGTATAACCCATAAATGTTTGTTTTCTCTCTCAACTGGGGTGTATATTTTTCCATTTCTTATGAATGCTTGGCAGTATTAGGCACACAGTAGATACACAGATAAGTGCTTGTGGATAGATGCTGAGAATTGAGTGACTGGGTAGATGTCTGTATCAGTATATGTGTAGAAATAGACAATAAGCATCTAGTATTGAATAGTTCAGAGGGCAGTTTCAGTTACTCCTTATTATTCATATATATATATATATCCCAAAGGTGAGATCCAGAAAATTGTGTTAGAGGAAACAATTTAAAAAATAAAATTTGATGCAAATGTATATTTTCTAAAAAAATAAATAAAATGTCTAAAGGGGAAAATGTCCAAAGGGGGAAAAAGCCTAAATTTATTAGTGTTTAAAAACATTCTCATTCATTTTCTTAACTCATTTTCTTCAAACATTCAAGAAATATTGCTTCTCTTTTGTGTTTAAGTGGTCACATTACCCATACATTTAATGTTTTTATGACTCATGGATCTTTTGAAAACTTTCAGACCAGATTCTTCTGGTCTGAAACATACACATCCCTAGTTAAACACCTCTCTTACCCTGATTCCACCCCATGAAATCAGAGGAAAGAAAAATAGTGATGTTGTTTTTTTGTTTAAGCTGATAGACTTGAACCAAGAGGACCTGAAAACTTCTTGAAATTAGAAATTTGGGTCTGCAAATGTAAACCCTCATTATCTCCGAATCAGTTATGCTATGTTTGTAACACAAAGACAATAATATGTCTAAGGATCAAAATATCAAACCTGTTTCAGATAGCTGGCTTAATCCTACAGTGATAGACATGTCAGATATTATAATATTTAGCATATTTCCTCATGTGGAAAATGATAGGATTTCCGTTGTCATGCTTTAAGGGCATGAGCCATAATCTCATTATCATCTCCCTAAATCAGTCACTACATCCTGGATGTTAACTCCATCCTAATAATACCAGATGCAGTAATATATATGAGGTGAGAGAAAAGTTCCATGACTCGTCATTGAGTTCGAAAACAATGACGCAAGCTAAAAATCAATTTAATCACTGGTAAATTCAGCATGGACAACATTGCACATGCCTGGTTTTCCTAAATAAAGAATAATGTTGCATATTTATAGGGCCTGATGTCTCTGAAACACACACAGTAAATGTGAATAATCTAAAGAGAGTTAAAAAACATAAGCCAGCCCTATAGCATTTTAGAGCATTATATAATTAGGGAATGTTCCTTCTAACAACTTCAGGATGTAAGTAATAGATGAACTTATAGTGTAACATTTCAGAGAAAGGCTGAAATGTAAAACACATAAAATTCACTTATCTGCATCTAACTTATTTATCTTTTCTTTAATTCATACACATAGTCTAGTTCATATTCAATCATTGATTTAAAACTTACAATGTGCGGACTTTTGGACTCTGAGGGAGAGGGAGAGGGAGGGGGAGAGGATGGGATGATTTGGGAAAATAGCATTGAAATATGTATACTATCATGTAAGAAACGAATCGCCAGTCTATGTTCGATGCAGGATGGAGGATGCTTAGGGCTGGTGCATGGGGATGATCCGGAGGGATGATGTGGGGTGGGAAGTGGGAGGGGGGTTCATGTTTGGGAGTTCATGTACACCCGTGGCGGATTCATGTCAATGTATGCCAAATCCAATACAGTACTGTAAAGTAAATAAAGGAAAAAAACAAAAAACCTTACAATGTATTGGTATGTGGAGAGGGGATAACAATCAGATTTTAGTTTATGTTGTCAAAGCATAACAGTTGAAATTCATTCATTTCTTGGTCTTCACATTTTATCTTATATATTCATCTGTGTGTGATATGTCAACCACTTATAACATAGAAGTGATCATTTTAGTCCTGAGGCTCAATGTAGTAACTTGTCTTAGAAATTAATCATCATGGGAACAAAACTCAAAAGGCACTAGTTTCACATCAAGATACACAATTAAGAACTTGAATAGTTATTCTTACCTCTAATGAGACTCACTGTGTCATACATATAGCAAGAAAGCCTTCCTGTAAATGGTACTTCATAATTTTCATCTTGTTTGGTCTCGACAGCATCTTTTTGAGGACGGCTCACTGTGATAGATATAAAACAAACAGCATACCCTCAGGAGACTGCAGTCAGAAGTTTTGTTTGATAATAGAATTTGAAAAGAAACCAGATGACTGGTTCATAAATTAGTATCATTGAATGAAAGAATATGTGAGTGAGTGGATAATTTTTGAGTAATAGGGAAAAACTTTTTTTGAAGAAATGATGTCATAAAATTGCTCTCTTATGATCAAAATTCAGAATGATCTATTAAACACTCCTGGCTACATCCCAAGCAAATAGAAAAGGTCTTTACTGGGAAGATGCAGCAATTTTGCAGGATACATATTAAAGGAGGGCAAAATGTATTAAATGCCAGTATTTCCACAAATCTGTTCAATAGTAAATTTGATTATTTACCTTGATCTATTTAGAGGAAGTTGATAAAGTTCTTAACTTTAAATTTAAAGTATAAATTTGAAATAATCAAAGAGAAAGAAGTCTTTAAAATGGAAATATTGGTCCTGATCCAAAGACACTGGCCTGACCTGGATGTGTGTGTTGCAGAAGTGAAGAAATTAAATTAAAAACCCCAGGCACAGAAAAACACAGAAACCTTCCCCTTAACTTCTCTTGGCTCTATTTTATCTGTTCTTCACCAATGGCTAAAATCTAGACTGCTCTATATGAATATTTCAACATATATACATATACAAGTGAAAATTAGTATTTTAGAACATTACATAAATTAGACATGATAAATAAATTATGTATGTATCCAGTTGTTATTATAAGAGAAAAATTAAATGACAGCTGCTGTCAAGTTTCAGGTGTGTAGAGTGGGACTCCCAGATAAGCAATAATCTGTATACAGGCCGAGTTTGGCTGTGACAAACAGTATGTTGATTGTCAGGAAGAATGTTAGAGAAGCAGAGCTGCTTCTTTGCATACTAGAAAGACATTGACCCCAAAAGAGTTAAGTGATAATGCAAAGAAGTTAATGTTTAGTGGGGCAGTGAATAGCACAGACTCTAATATAGTAGGAATTAAAATAATATCTTATTGTGAGTTGGTGTGAATTCTGAATTATGATGTTTTTGTGTAAGTAGAGGAAGAGAAAATGTGTTATTAACAGAAAATGAAAGAGAACTATGCTCATCATTGATTGCTATTACTCTCATATCTTCGTCTTATTTCATTCATTTATTCGATGGACAAATCACATGTCAACCACAGATCTTTATGTGAATGTGCAGTGATGAACAAAACAGCTATAGCACCTATCTTTTTACTGTGTCTCTGGAAGCTGAAGAGTGAGATCTGGGCAGTGATACCTGTTATACATGTACTTTAGGTACTGAACTAGATACATGCCATTTTATTCAATACAGTCCTCACAAGAGCTCTGTTTTAGATAGACAGATGGATAGATGCATAATATATGTATATGTGTGTGCTAGTCATTCAGTCATGTCTGGCTCTTTGAGATCCCACAGGCTGTAGCCCCGCCAGGGTCCTCTGTCCATGGGATTCTCCAGGCAAGAATACTGGAGTGGGTTGCCATTCCCTTCTCCAGGGGATCGAGCCCAGGTCTCCTGCGCTGCAGGCAGACTCCTTGCCGTCTGAGCACACACACACAGCCATTTATTTATCCCTGTTTCTGCATGAGTTATTGTAGTGGTCACAACAGAAAAGCAAGAGTACACAGGAATTTTGAGAAAGGGATCTAGAAGCAGATAGACTTGGGATTTGAGCTTCTGTTCTGCTCTTTATTAGCTGTACGATCCTCTTTATTAGCTGTACGATCCTTATCTGACTCTCTGTTGTTCAGTCACCAAGTCATGGTCCAGTGCTTTGTGACCCCTGTGGACTGCAGCACTGCATGAGTTATTGTAGTGGTCACAACAGAAAAGCAAGAGTACACAGGAATTTTGAGAAAGGGATCTAGAAGCAGATAGACTCGGGATTTGAACTTCTGTTCTGCTCTTTATTAGCTGTATGATCCTAGTCAAGGTCCTTAGTTATCTGACTCTCTGTTGTTCAGTCACCAAGTCATGGCCCAGTGCTTTGTGACCCCCATGGACTGCAGCACCCCAGGCTCCTCCATGCTCCCCTGTCTCCAGGAGTCTGCTCAAATTCATGTCTTTTGAGTCAGTGATGCTATACAACCATCTCATTCTCTGTCATCCTCTTCCTCTCCTGCCCTCAATCTTATCCATCATCAGGGTCTTTTTCAATGAGTCAGCTCTTACAGTTTGTGATCCATCCAGTCTGGCATTTCTCATGATTTACTCTGCATATATGTTAAATAAGCAGGATGACAACATACAGCCTTGTCATTCTCCTTTCCCAGTTTTGAACCAATGATACTCTCTGTTTCCCATCTGTCTATTGAAGAAAATAATAAAATTATTTCATGATGTTATTGTGATATTTAAACGAACTTTTTTAAGCACAGTGCTTGAAATGTAATAACTATTAAGTGAATTTTAAAGTGCAGTAAGCCTAAAAGAATTTGGGTAAAGTGTAAGGAAATGATAGTAAAAAAGAACAGACTATTAAATATGTAAAGTACATCAGATTTTTCCACCCTTAAGGATGGTTTTGTTTGGCCTACAAGATTCAGATTTAGGACAGTCCTTACTGTTTCTATACTTCTTGAGTTCTTTTTAATGCCAAAAGACCCTTGGCAGCCAAGAGTGCCCCTTTATACCTTGGCTTCTCTAGATCAGATCAGGTATCCAAGGTTCCAAAATCCTACCTAAACATTGAAGGCCCTGTGACTTCAATCCAGTGTTTTGTTCTGAGGTCTGCATAAGTACCGAAGGACCAGAACATTTAACCAAGCCAAAAGTAACAAAACATTTTAGAATGTGTTCTAAGAGGATAAGTAAAAATCTCCCTCCAATATAAACACAGGGAAGAAAGCCATCTAATAAGTAAGAAAATCATAGACTTAGATTTCTCCAGGACAGTTTTAATTTATGCTGATTGTCCTGGAATTTTCATTACTAATTTCCCCCATTTACCCTCAAGTGTCACAATTTTGATGGTAAATCATATGATCACCTTGGAGTATCCTAAAACCCTCAGCCTAGAATTTTTCATGGTGTTGGTAATTTTCCCTCAGGTTAATTCTCATACTCCACACATCATAAAATATATGCCCTTTTAGTGAGAAATGCAGAAATAAAACTGCTTGTTTGATCATTTCAGCTATCATATCATTTCATCTGTAACCATTCCAATGATCCATTTTTGGAAGCTGAAAGCCAGGCATTTTGTCTTGTCTTCATTAAATTAATAACAATTAAAAAAAAAAAAAGCCCAAGCATACAGTTTATTTCCCTGATTTTTCCACAAAGTCACAAACTTTGTGTGCCTCATGTTTTCCAGGTGTATTGTAAAGGAATTAAGAATGTCTTTAATGCTCTTTGTCTTTAGGTCTTTAATGTGTAAAAAGAACACATCTTTTAAATAATATAAACCTTTTTGCTTTGCTTTTCCAACCTTCCATCAGTACATACAAGTGCTTTCGCTATATTAACTTGGATATTGGTAGGATTTTTTTCTATAGCACTTTGTAAGTACTTAGGTCTTCCCTGATAACTCAGTTAGTAAAGAGTCTGCCTGGGTCGGAAAGATCCACTGGAGAAGGGATAGGCTCCAGTATTCTTGGGCTTCCTTTGTGGCTCAGCTGGTAAAGAATCCACCTGCAATGCAGGGGACCTGGCTTTGATCCCTGGGTTGGGAAGATGCCCTAGGAGAGTGAAAGGCTACCCACTCCAGTATTCTGGCCTGGAAAATTCCATGGACTACATTCCATGGGGTCACAAAGAGTTGGACATGGCTGAGAAACTTTCCCTTTCATAAGTACTTACACTTAATCAGCTGAACTTTGTCTACTTTCTGTCCCAGACTACATAGGCAATTCAGTCAAGATTCTTGACTCACTGATAACAGTTACCGACCACTCTCACAAATTTGTGTTTTTACCAATAATAGATTAAGCATAAAATCAACTACTGAATTATGAATGCTTTGAGTTCAGAAGGGGACAGTATTATTTAATGTGCTAATTTTCAGGTTAACATTTTTCTCATTGCAGGCAAATAGTCCATTTTTCTTAGAATGATGAACGTCTGCTTATATTGTTGAGTATCCACAAACCTTTGTTCATCTTCAAGGTCCAGAAAAAAATTTCCATGGGATAATTTGCCCAATAGACGTTTCCTTTCTTGGCTTTATGACTTACTCTCTTTCTGTCATCCAAACCCCATTTGGCATTTTAGTAAATGATATTGTAAGTCAAGTTTTCACAGCTGTGTTGATTCTGTTGAAAAAGAGAGATTGCCTAAAATTAAGGATTTTAGTCATCTGACAGCTATTGTTTAGATATTTCGTTGCCTTTTCTTGCCCCACTTTGATCATGGGAGGTGCTGAGCTTGCACAATGCTACACGAAACCCTTGCACCACCACCTGCGCTGCCACGGAGTAATTGAAAATGACTGTGGTAACTGATGCTGCACTAGAGCAATAGCCCAGGATGGTGAGAATGTTTTTAATAGAAAAATCTACTGCTTCTGAAGCAAAAGTGACCAAGCTTCCTCAAACTGCAGCCATAGCCCCTAACCAAAGAATGGGCTGCATAAGACCCTGATGTACAGAAGACTCCAGGCCTTACCCCAGTCTTTTTAGTCTTGTGTCTGTGAGGAGGCGGAGTCGTCAACAGTAGTGTCTTTGAAGAGGCAGGACAGAAGTCAGCACTCTTTGGCCCTGCATGTTGTGCCTGGTTCACTCGTTTTCTCTCTAGCCCCTCATAAAAGGCAAATAGAGGTGTTGTGTCTCTGTATGGTTCTTTTTAGTATTATTTCTTGGTTCAGGTCATAATTGAGATCTGAGTTCCCCTGGAACTGACTTTGTAATGGACGAGACAAGGAGGGGGACAGAGGCAAGCTCGCCTGCAGGGCACATTCCCTTGGCTAATCAGCTGAGGCTGGTGACTTCCCTGGCATTCCAGTAAAGACTCTGCACTTTCACTGCAAGGGGCACAGGTTCAACCCCTGGTCAAGGAACTAAGATCCCACATGCCACGTGACATGGCATTGAAAAAAAAAAAAAAAAAGTGGCCTCACATGAGGAATTAATCAGCCCAGGCCATCTTCAGTCAAGTTGTGTCATCAACAAAGTATGAGTAAGATCAGTTCCACGTGCTGTTCTGGGTCATCGCCTGTGCTGCCTTTGAGAAAATGCTTCGAGAATAGATGAATATATTCTGGTTGACAAATGTGGTCTGGACCCCAGTATAAAATACCTTGGAAACACTTCATACTCTTAGTCTGTATTCAGCTGAATTGTGGGTTAAGAAATTAATCAGAAAGAGAATGACTGCAGATGAAATTGAAAAATAACCTTTCAAGCTCCATAAAATTCATTCTTGATTGGGAAAAAGAAGGTATTTAGACACTTAGAATTTTTCAGAACATATATAATTTTAAGGATTAGATAAGAGCGTAAATAATGTAATCTACAATGAAATAGATGAATATACAAAACAAAGTGACTCCTATACTTTTAGGATTTATCAATGAGTAGCAGTTAATTGAAAAAAATAATAAGCTTAGCTTCTTATCCATTAGGCTTTTCCTGAGTTGAAACTGAAGAAAACAATTTCTGTGGGGCTATTTGTTTGTTGTCCTTTTTGCCCCCTTTCCAATTTGTTACGGTCAGAACGAAACTGAACTCAAAGCCAGATTTCTTAATAGGATGGCATTTGGACAGCTATTTTACTTAGTGATCCTGTGCAGGTTAGTAACAAAGCTGAAATAAGCCCTCTCCTTTTGGGGGAAACAAAATGGTATTCTGTTGAATGCTAGAATTTTATCACTTTGAAAAAAAAAAATAAAGCTGCTTGAGAGACCTAAGAGTATAAAAGCATTTGAAATCTCAGAAGGAGTTTAAATCAATGCATTGCTACAGTTACAGAGCAGATGAAAGAGCCTGCTGTCTCAATTGCCAGGAAACTACTTAGAAACTCTCACTTTGATTTCTTCACATAGTCCGTTACATTACTGCTAAATGCAATATATAGGGACATCACAACTTTGATGTCGTACAGCTCCAACAAATGGAAACTAATGTGATAGAACAACTAAGATGTGTGGTTTTATGTGGATATACAAATACATCCCTGTCTAGCTCCCTATGTACTGTGTGTCTCCAGGGGCTGTCTTTTCACCTATAGCTTTATAAAATTATAATTTTTGGTGTTTTATTCATGAATTCCAGTAAGCAGTGCCATGTTTATGTAGTACCAAAACCTCATAGGGGGATATTGTTATTCTGAATTATTACTTCAATAGTATGTATTGTGCACCAGTTTCAAAAGTACACTGTAATTTTATACATGTTTATCAGTACTGCTCAGAACCCAATTCAGTGAGGAATTACTTGATTCCATGCCTTCGGAAAATCTGGTGTTTTTAATCAGTGGGTGTGGACAGATGGAGTTGGAAAATGCATTTTCAGCCAACAACAATAGAGATCTGTTTTCCAGTTTCAATAGTAAACCTGCCGTACTCATCTAATTATTAAGATCCTTATACAGATCTGTGGATTTCTGACATTATTCATTAAATAATAAATTTGAAATTATTTTTCAATAATGTGCTTCTTATGAAAATCACAAATATGAGCATATTTAACTCTGGAAGACATTCCAATTAAGATTTTGGAATTTATAGAAATAAGATAAAAGCAGATGTCTGAAGACCTGAATCTGACCATTGACTCTATCACCTACTAATCTTTTGAGTTGGAACATAGCATTCAATGTTTAGTTTCCATTTCTTCAACTAAACATTTAATAGCACCTTCTCTGTCTTGCTCTTAGAATTGGTACATGGACTAAGCACTGGTCTTAAAAGTCAGTGCCTTAGCTAGAAAACTTCAGACTGGGTGGGAAGACCAACAGTGCCTCCAATTGTGTGTTACCATGGACAGTTTAACCTTTCTGGATTCCTAACCTGTGACACAAAGAAATATCTAAATTCCCTTTTGTCTTTGAAAACAATAAAGCACTATGAAAATACTGCAAGTGTTTTACATTGCTTAAACAGATTAACCCTTTATCAAAATGGATTGGTAAAGGGAGATCATAGGGTCACTTTTTTCCTTCTTTTTCTGGGAAATCTTTTAAGAATTCAGTAGATAATCCTTCTTATTCACTGTTTCACTGATGGTTTGTTTAATGGGAATATTCTTAAACTTCCTCCAACCACATAAGACTCTCTTATTAGTATATTTTGATATGTGTTAAGCATTGCAGCATAATTTCCATTTTTACTTAAATGTAATTACTCTCCAATACTCTTACGAATGAATTTACAGAAACTTTGAGACTACTTTGGACTTAAATTGTAACCGTATATCTTGCAGTGTGGTGGCACACATTTCTGAGGCCTGGAGTGTAGTTTGTCCAACTATGTGGTAAGAATGAAAAGGAATCGTTATGATCATGGGTTTATCTGCTGCTGCTGCTGCTGCTGCTAAGTCACTTCAGTCGTGTCCGACTCTGTGTGACCCCATAGACGGCAGCCCACCAGGCTCCCCCATCCCTGGGATTCTCCAGGCAAGAATACTGGAGTGGGTTGCCATTTCCTTCAACAATGCATGAAAGAGAAAAGTGAAAGTGAAGTCTCTCAGTCTGTCCGACTGTTAGCGACCCCATGGACTGCAGCCCACCAGGCTACTCCGTCCATTGGATTTTCCAGGCAAGAGTACTGGGGTGGGGTGCCATTGCCTTCCCCGGGGTTTATCTGAATTGTGTCTAATACTTTAAGCTCCCTATTTTAAAAATCTTGTCACATTTCAAAATGCCATTTGAAAGTTGTGCTGCTCTGCTACACTAAAACCCATGCCAGCCTCACATGCTCCACTTCTCTAGAACTCTTTGCCAGATTAGTTGCCTGAGGTTTGTATTTTTAATCCAGGTTGAGTTCTGTTTGCTAGTTTTCTAGTACGTTGTCTTTTGCATTTCGAGGACTTTGGCCTATTCTTTACAGGTGAAAGTTTCCATTTTGACCTCCACTAAGCCCTTTAACTCCTAGATTACTTGATGAAAACTGTGGCGTTTAATACCAGTCTGTCTAAATAATACTACGATTTCCACAGTAGTTCTACCTTCATGAGGTAATTTCATCCTCACAGTGATGAAGATATCATCATCTACTGTTTTCAAATTGGAAGGTGGGAGAGGAGGACTCAAAAAGTTCAAAGACTAGTTTCAGTCACACAGCTACTGAAGGACTTAACTGAGTCTCAGACATGTCTTTTGACAACAAGACCTAAGCTTTTTCTGAGATTATTGCTTAATGCAAATAAAAATAATATCCATGACCTTTTACTGCATTAGACCACAAAAATGCAGATTTAAAAAATTATTTTCTGCCTAATTCATGCTATGATGATTTATACATGTTATGAAGTTTATTTTTGGTGTCAATCTAGCTTACAAAGTGTTGGCTACTGGCTCAAAGATTAAAGCATCTGCCTGCAATGAGGGAGACCCGGGTTCAATCTTTGGGTCAGGAAGACCCCCTGGAGAAGGAAATGGCAACCCACTTCAGTATTCTTGCCTGGAGAATCCCATGGAGGGAGGAGCTGATAGGCTACCATCCATGGGGTGGCAAAGAATCGGACACAACTGAGCGACTTCATTTTCATTAGTTTATGCACTNGTCAGGAAGACCCCCTGGAGAAGGAAATGGCAACCCACTTCAGTATTCTTGCCTGGAGAATCCCATGGAGGGAGGAGCTGATAGGCTACCATCCATGGGGTGGCAAAGAATCGGACACAACTGAGCGACTTCATTTTCATTAGTTTATGCACTCAAATATGTTACCTTTTACTCTCCTATGTGCATAGTATTTAATCTCCATTTTTAAGTGAAGAAAGTTGCACATACTTAGGCAGCTAAGATGTACTTTAAACCCAATTCTGCCAAACTTCTATAGGCATACACTTAACCCCTAGGCTATACTACTTGATGTGGCATAAAAACCACTTGATTAGATTTTAATAAATAGTTCTTCAAGTTCAAGCTCTTTCCATTGTTAAAGCACAAATATCGATACTATCCTCTCACCTGCCTAATTTGTAGCTTTGCATTGAGTATTGAGAATTTCTTTCAACGTATGTGAAGGAGATTTTAAAAATATAGACCACCGTAAATAGGTAATTTACTACTAATATAGTTAATCTCATTTAATGAAAAATAATGAGAAAGGAGTAGCACCCAGCAACCCTCTGTCACCTCCCAGGTGTTTTTACAGTTGCTTTGCATAGACAGGCTCCAATTAAATGTGCCTGCACCTAAAGTGAAAATTCAGGGCACTGTGTCAGACCTCTGGAGGGGACCGTTTGGTGGCCATGAGAACTTTATGGCACACCTCAAATCATGCTGCACAGGGGGTCACCACATACTCAGCTTCTGCATACAGCTGGCCCTGCTGAGAATCAAGGGCCCCTATTTAGAACAGCTCACTGTAGGGAGATTCACGCTTATGGAAATAATTAATGGTGGCAATGATCCTTATAATGGCACCTGATGCCCTGCTGCGAAGAAAGATAAACCAGCCTTCACCATAAAGAACTTACAAATTATACTGAGCAAACATGTTAACAGCTATTAAGAGTCCTAATCAGAGCTGTTAAACAAACAATTAAGAGATGTCATATAAAATACACCCATTTAGGAATAGCAGCTACATGTTTGGAGTTTTAAAAGGAACCATTTACCTTTGAGATAGAGATAAAGCCCTCAGTGCAGGTTAGGCAAGAACAAGGCACCTTTCTGAGCAAATCCGTTTTCTGAGCATCAAATCCCATGGACAAAGCCCTGTTCCCTATGGTGTGCTTGCATCCTAAGATTTATTTCCAGTCTCATTACTACTTCATCAGAAAACTACTCTTGTGTTTTCACATATAACATTATTGTAAGTAGAGCTTTAAAGGGCCAAAATATTGCAGTCTAATAATAAAAAGCAGGAAATTATTTGTCTGGAAGGAATCTACTTTGCAGAAGGCATTTCTAAGATAAGAAGAGATTCATCCCCACCAATGCTTGCTGATAAATCACTTCAGTCGTGTCCGACTCTGTGCGACCCCATAGACGACAGCCCACCAGGCTCCTCCATCCCCGGGATTCTCCAAGCCAGAACACTGGAGTGGGTTGCCATTTCCCTCTCCAATGCATGAAAGTGAAAAGTGAAAGTGAAGTTGCTCAGTCATTTTCGACTCTTAGCGACCCCATGGACTGCAGCCTGCCAGGCTCCTCCATCCATAGAATTTTCCAGGCAAGAGTACTGGCGTGGGGTGCCATTGCCTTCTCTGGTGCTTAAATCTTTGTTATTCTAAGTGTAGTCGGCAACCTTAGCACCACCTGGAAGCTTGTCACAAAGGCAGAAACTTGGAACTTGGAACTCACTCCAAACCTACAGAAACAGAATTTACAATTTAATAAGACCCTCTGATAATATGTGTGTGTGTATGTGTGTGTATATATATATATATATATATATATATATATCACATTTTTCAAAGAGGTAGCAATCTAAAAGTTTCTATTACCAGAAATTCTTTCAGAAAATTAATATTTAATCTTATGGGGGAAAAATTAAATTATTTTAGGAAAGTATATTAATAGTATGACAGTTGCTTTATGATGAAACGTGTCTGAAGTGGTCCCCTGGTGGCATCCAGGGTTTCCAGCATAGCACACCATCCCAGCCATGTTCAGTCACCAGCTGGTAGTCTCCCCTCCCTCTTCAAGTTCTATGTTCTCTTCACATGCTCAATGCAGCTCCCAATTATGTAAACACAGTAGAATAAAGAGCATACAAGAGGGTGGGAAAAGAGGAGGTCTTTTTAGTCTTTAGCACCATATGATCTTCCATAGTTAAAATACACAAGTCACCCCGATCACTCTGGCACCACTTGGTTGAGTCCACTCTATACAAATTGTGGATTAAGGGAAGTAGTGGCTTCTGTATCTTCTCACCAGGAAAGTTAAGGAGGACTAAGACTAAACTTGATTATTCATGCTTTGCAACATAGCTAGAGTCCTTTTTAGAGTCCTTTCAGCAGCAGGTTTTCATAGTAATCGTGAACATCCTATAAATTACATGACATGATGTGATTTTCAAAATCTGATCTCTATGTTCATATGGGTAAATGTTTTAAGACTATAGTAAAAGTGTACCCATTAGCATATACTACAAACAAAAAAAAAATAGAATGTCACAGTGAACAAAGAAGATTAAGTAAAGCATCAGTTGACTTTTACAGTTAAAAAAAAAATCCCGTGGAAAGAGATTATAATGATGTTCTTTATCATTGTTCTGCAAAGAAAACAGTTCTAAGAAAGTTATAACGGGCCTAATTAATGCTAAATTGTTCTTCCTGAGAAAGAGGTTTTTTATGTGATATAAATGGACTTCCTAGAAAATATTCTTGTCTGTATTTAGTTATTCAATGTTCTTTCCTACATTGTGATAACACACAGCCTTTCACAATAGGAAATGAAAGGTTTTTATTTCTGCTTTTGGTTTTGGCTTGTTGTTTTTACTTATACTATATGAGTAAGAAGTAAATAAAACATGAAGATGTTGACAATTTTTATCTACTAGTATCAGTTTTTTGAAACAATAGTTATATTTGGGTTGAAGATAATTGACCATTTAAAATATATATGCATGGTTTTGGTTCATGGGAAAAGTAATTTTCATTACAGGAAAAGAGTTTTTCTGCTGCTAACGTATATACCTAAGTCACCTTAGCCTTATGTAGTATAATCCACTTTCGAACCACGTGGCCTGCCTGGGACATGTCAGTTAATGTCTCTGCATCTCACTTGCCTCATCTGTAAAATAGGGCTAAAAATTAAACCTACCTCTTAGTGTTATTTTTGAGGACTGCATGATATAATACATTAAAAAGTGTTGAACAGAGGATGGGGCCCATAGTAAGAGCCTGCTGCTGCTGCTGCTAAGTCACTTCAGTCATGTCCGACTCTGTGTGACCCCATAGACGGCAGCCCACCAGGCTCCCCCATCCCTGGGATTCTCCAGGCAAGAATACTGGAGTGGGTTGCCATTTCCTTCTCCAGTGCATGAAAGAGAAAAGTGAAAGTGAAGTCGCTCAGTCTGTCCGACTGTTAGCGACCCCATGGACTGCAGCCCACCAGGCTACTCCGTCCATTGGATTTTCCAGGCAAGAGTACTGGGGTGGGGTGCCATTGCCTTCCCGTAGTAAGAGCCTAGCTCATGTTATATATTGCATTGTTTTATTCTTACCACATCATCATTCGACCAAGTTTGACAGAAATTTAATATGCAGAAGCCATTCTGTTTTATTCTGAAATATAAAATGGCCACATTCCCTTAAAACATAGCTATTTCCATCCTTATAAAAATAGTCCACAAAATTCTCCTACTTATGCCATTAGCTCTGCTCTTTTTCTTACGTTAGCCAAACTCCTTATCAGATCATTCCATCTCCATATCTTCAGCTCCTCGGTCCTCATCTACTCCTCAATTCATCGTAACATGCTTTTGCCCTATTGCAGAAATTATCCACCATACACCCTAATGTGTTTTGATTGATAAATTTAATGATACCTTTTCACTTCTGATATTATGGACCCTTTGTGCAGCATTTGACATCCTGGATGATGCTGTCTTGGGTCTCTTCTGAGTGTCCTTCATTGTCTTCCTTAAGCCTGCCTTTTAAATGCTTCTATTCCCAGCATCCCACATTTGGCCTTTTTATATATACATCGTGAAATCACTACCACTCTTTGCTGAGAGCTGCTGGGGATACATACTTCTTGCCCTGTCTCTGTTTCTATCTATTTCCCACTCCCTGTTCTAGAGCCTCTCAGTGTGTTTTCAGTACATTTTCTCAACCAGCCTAGCAACAGCTAAGTATCTGGTGGTGTGCTAGGCCTCAGGATTGTGATGAAATATATTAATTAAACACCCAGAAGGCTTTAAGGGACCTTGAAATAGAATATGGTTTATCCTTCTATTCCTTCTATTTTCAGGTATTTCCTCATCTACATTCACATATGACATGAGTTTTCATTGCTGTCATTCAGTCGCTAAGTAGTACACGATTCTTTGCAACCCCGTGAACTGCAGCACGCCAGGCTTTTCTGTCCATCACTATCTCCCTGAGTTTGCTCAAACTCATGTCCACTGAGTCTGTGATACCATCCAACCGTCTCATCCTCGTCACCCCCTTCTCCTCTTGGCCTAAACTTTTCATCATCGGGGTCTTTCCCAACGAGTCAGCTCTTTGCATCGGGGGCAAAGTATTGTAGCTCCTTTATTGGCTGCTATCACCAGGCACTATGACATATGCTAAGAATCTAACATCTGGAAAGATAGGCTAAAAATGAGTTTTGCTTTGCTGACTTTTGTTTGGATGATTCTTTTTTTTTTTTTTTTTTGGATTGATTTGAAATATGGATGTGGAGAGTCATTGAATTCTAGGTGATAAATTTTCTGTTTAAGTGATAGTGGGCCATATGGATGAAGAGATCCTACCAGCAATGAGTAAATGAGTAAATATAATTGAGTTTCTGGAGTCTATGTGTAGTATAAAAATTGGAGAATTATCTTTGTAAGTAATCAATCTGGAAGTGTTTCTCTAAATCCACTAAATTCAAGCTCTGACTCAAATCCTAACAGACTCTCAAATATGTTGTTTTAGAAGTATCCTAATTTCTCAGATTCAGCCTTCCTTAACTCTAGAATTAAATCTCTATTTTCTAACAAATGGTCATGCAAAAAAAAAGTCTCTCCTGCATATGCGTTCATTAAACATATCTCTATTAAGAGCAGAATAGGTGACAAACTCTATGCTAGTCACTGGGGATAATATGTTGTCCAAAATAAATATAGGTTCTTCCCTCCTAAAGCTTCAGTCTGTCAATCAAATAATCTTGCAAAAGTTAGAAGTCAAAACTGTATGAGTTAAGGAGGCTTTAACCTATAGCTCCATGTATGGAGCTCCTAGAGGCCTCCTTGAAGAAGTAATATTTCCCATGAGACTGAAGCTGGGGGGTTGGTCAGCCATGTGTAAAAGGCAAAGGCCTTCCAGGTAGCAAGGTTTTACGAGGTGTCAAGGTAAAGAAAGAATGTGGTAAATCTGAGGAAAAGAGGAAAGACCTGGGTGATTGGAGCATAGTGAATACAAAGAAGAACAACAATATATGAGGCTGAAGAGGTAGGCATTGGTACCTGAGGGCTGAGTTAACTGATGAAAGCACTCCAGCCCAGCATGACCACCTTCAATCAAGGTACCTGACCAGCCCAGGCATGTACCTCCAAGCAGTACATCTTAACAGAGAGAAAATGAGAGATTAAAATGTCTATTCTTATGTTGTGCTGAATTTAACTCCTTGGAAATTCTACCTATTGGTCCTACTTTTTTTACAGCCATACTGACTATACATGACATACAGTAAACTATACATATTTAAGGGTTTCCCTGGTGGCTTAGATGGTAAAAAATCTGCCTGCAATGCCGGATACCTGGATTCAATCTCTGGATTGGAAAGATCTCCTGGATAAGGGAATGGAAACCAATCCAGTATTCTTCCCTGGAGAATTCCATGGACAGAGGAGCCTGGAGGGCTACAGGCATGGGGTTGCAAAGTCAGACACAACTGAGCAACTAACACTTTGCACATATTTAAAGTATACAATCTGATGTTTTGAAATAAGCATATACCTGTGAGACTGTCCCCACATCAAGCTGATGAAAGTATCCATAGTCCCTGAAAGTTTTCCTGTGCCTCTTGGCAGTTTTTCCTTCCCTAACACTCCCATCCCCTGCAGGCAATGACTGACATGTTATGCTTAGACCAGTGCCTGGCATATAAAATAAATTGTGTTGACTGTCTGAAAAGTGAGTCTGTTTGGAGAATTAGCTCTTGGTTGAACTGAAGCTGGTACTCCAATACTATGGCCACCTGATGTGAAGAACTGACTCATTTGAAAAGACCTTAATGCTGGGAAAGGTTGAAGGCTGGAGGAGAAGGGGACAACAGAGGATGAGATGGTTGGATGGCATCATCAACTCAATGGACATGAGTTTGAGTAAGCTCTGGGAGTTGGTGATGGACAGAGAGGCCTGATGTGCTGCAGTCCATGGGATTGCAAAGAGTCAGACAGGATTGAGCAACTGNATGGTTGGATGGCATCATCAACTCAATGGACATGAGTTTGAGTAAGCTCTGGGAGTTGGTGATGGACAGAGAGGCCTGATGTGCTGCAGTCCATGGGATTGCAAAGAGTCAGACAGGATTGAGCAACTGAACTGAACTAAACTGAACTGATATTCTGTTGGTTGCTCTACCTTTTCTAGGTATGCAGTGCTATTCAAAATCAGGATTTCACTGTCATCCAAGACTACTGCACTGGCCTCAAAGCCTTGCTTTATCTGAAAAGCATTGAAGAACTACAGGACTGGGATGGGCAGAGTCCAGCCACGAGGAGTCACCAGAAAGGGAAACCAGTTCCTTGTATTGCTGAACTTGTGGGAAAGGTATGTGGTCACCTCTCTTGGGCTGTCCTTAAGAACTCTGGCGTTTTCATTTTCCATTTCGGGTCTTGTTTGCCCTCCCACCATCCTACTAACAGGGGAAACACAGATGCCCCATTGGATATGATTGCATAGTAGAACTGTTCTGAAGGAGCCTTGATTACAACTATATGACAGGTCTCTGAGCTACATTTTTATGAAACCTGTATAACACAAGGTCATATAAAGGAAAAAGATTGAAGTTTATAGTATAAAATGCCTCCAAATTCTTGCTTACTGTGGTGATGACTGGCATTCTTTCCAGTGGGAGGCTGGAGATTTCTTTATTCTTTAACCAGCTCTGGAAATTATAACATTACCTTTCTATTTTCAGACAATCAAATCACTGGAGCCCTGAATAATATGATGAAGTTTTTAAAATTAAAATCTAATCAGTATCTTTTGTAACTGCTTCTGCTATGTGTGTGGTTAAATCTGGGCTCAAAAGGTTATGTCCCAACTTTCTCTCTAACTGCTATTTTCAGAGAAATATACACTACATTTACGTTTTATATAATACAGTGATTTTAGCAAATCTTTTCTGAAACAACATTCAGTATTTTCCTTTGTATTTCCTTTGTATTATTCTAAATAGACAACCATTGTCAGAAGACGTTTCTTGAGTCCTGAATGAGGGGAGGAAAAAATTATAATTCTTAGTCTTTTCAGCTTGTCACTGCATCAATAATTAACTTTAAAAAAAAGAGAGGCAAGTATAAAAAGATTCTTTAAGGAAGCATTTAATAATTCAAATGAATCTTAACTTGAAACAGGTCACATGAAAAAGAATGGAAAACAAAAACCCTGGGTTCTGCGCTTTCGATGGCATGGTTAGGGACTCAGAAAGAATAAGAGAAATATCATATAATGATTTACATTTGACTAGTTTTAATTGGAAATATCACTATTTTTCTCTGAACAGACAGCCAAAAATAAGAGCTTCCTATAGATTAATGTGTATGAGTGACTGCAAGTCTAGTGATCAAAAATAAAAGGGGGGGGATAAAATCTTGCTGGTTTCCAGGAAAATATCGTGATAAGGACTCCATGAATGGCAATCAAACAGAAAGGCTGGGTGACATTAATATTTATAATATTATAATTAGCAAGACTGTGCCTAAGCAGTATTATTAGTGTAACTAATCATATTTTCATAAACTGAGTCTGAAAGTATTTAGACAGTGAGTGTTCATGCCTTTATCAATGACCGTCAATATCCCAAGGTTGTTCATAACTAAAAAAATTTGCAAATAACTTTACGCTCATCCAATGTAAATATATCAAGTTAATTGTTTCTGACATGATAGTTTCGATAGTTTATGACCATCTATAAAAGCATTGTCTCAAATGTATGCAGTCATCATGAGAGCTGAAATGGAAGAGGCTGCATAGCACTGTCATTTTATCTCTAAAGGACTTCCACACTCATTTCAAAACTTACATATTCAAATAAAAGATAGGTAATGATGGAGACACATGTCAATAACATAAGTGGAAACTGATTTTCAGATAGTTTGAATCTAGGTTTAGACTTTATTTTGGTAAGCCCAGCCTTACCAAAATTGTAAGTGTAATTTCCAGTATTATCATTTGTTAAAAAAAAATAGAAAATCTTGCCTATGTGATTGTATTACTAATTCATTTCTCAGCACTAAGTTGAGGAACAAGCAGATGGTCTGGTAAATAGATCTATGCCCCAGAGTCTCCAGTGAGGGCTGACATGACTCAAACAATAGGTGACTATCTCCTTTAGGTTAATATTCCTAATAGTGAATCAAAGCACTCTGGGTCCACAGTACAGGTGGCTTCCTAGCTGTTCTTTCCTGGTGTGTGTATATGTGTATATCTTTGACAGTAATTCATATTATATTCTCATTAGCTAAAGAGTAGGATGCTGCTTCTTACCATGTTTTCATGCTATAGGGAAACAAGAGAAAATGCAGACGCTTTTAAAAAGCCTCACCAGAAGTAGCTGGCTTCTTTAGACAGGAAAAAAATTTGTTTAGAGAGTATAATTGTTACTCTACTTAATCTTTCACTCAGAGGTC
Organism: Oreotragus oreotragus; assembly: GCA_006410675.1. Classification (NCBI taxonomy): domain Eukaryota; kingdom Metazoa; phylum Chordata; class Mammalia; order Artiodactyla; family Bovidae; genus Oreotragus; species Oreotragus oreotragus. Next base: position 581,962 of record SJYX01022229.1, read on the forward strand.
AGGCTAGAATAAATTAGAGTAGAAATTTAGAAGAAACCAATTACAGTACAGTGTTTGAAGATGGAGGAAAATGAGACTTGAGCCATGGAAACAAGGATTTGGCCAAATTAGTCATGTTATCTTTCAAGTAATTAGTATATTTAATATATTCTCCCTAATGCATGCCTCACGTATTAATTGATTAAACTTCCCAAGCAATGTTTCTTCATGTGACTTTGGAAGAGCAAGAAGTCAGGCATTTATAGTTTGCTCTGGTCTTTTGGTGCAAGTTGTCTAAATTTGTGCCTGCAAGCATGAGAGTAGATTCCATAGGAAGGATAGTCATAGCTCTGCTACACCACAGAGCTGTTGATCTCGAACTCATGGTGCTTGAATACCACGTGGCATGCGTCTGACTGTGTAGATTCCCCGGCTCCACTCCTAGAGATCCCAGTTTAACTGGTCAAAGGTGCATCCAGGAGTCTGCATTTTAACTTCCTGATTCTGATGGAAGAACACAAAGATCCATGTTGCCACGAGGAATGAAGAGAACAGCCGCTGAATACAGTCGGAGACTGAGAAAATAGTGATGGCCGCAACACAAGCTTCCTGTGTGGGAGAAGCTGGTAAGAAATGATTTTGAGCTGGAAGAGAAATGACAGAGAGAATCAGTTCAGTTCAGTTCAGTCGCTCAGTCGTGTCCAACTCTTTGTGACCCCATGAATTGCAGCACACCAGGCCTCCCTATCCATCACCATCTCCCGGAGTTCACCCAGACTCACGTCCATCGAGTCCGTGATGCCATCCAGCCATCTCATCCTCGGTC
>SJYX01022229.1:592648-623649 GCA_006410675.1 Oreotragus oreotragus
ATCTCTTTTGCTGTCTTGCATACAGGGTCCTCATTACCATCTTTCTAAATTCCATATATATGTGTTAGTATACTGTATTGGTGTTTTTCTTTCTGGCTTACTTCACTCTGTATAATTGGTTCCAGTTTCATCCATCTTATTAGAACTGATTCAAATGTATTCTTTTTAATGGCTGAGTAATACTCCATTGTGTATATGTACCACTGCTTTCTTATCCATTCATCCGCTGATGGACATCTAGGTTGTTTCCATGTCCTGGCTATTATAAACAGTGCTGCAATGAACATTGTTTTAGTTCATTTAATAGGACATGGCAAAAAAAAAATTGGTTCCTAGAAATTCAGACTTTCCGAAATTAGTAAATCGGTCTACCTCATGGTTATTGTGGCAACTTGTTTATGTCTCTAAATATCATCAGATGGTTTGAGTAGTATCTTAGGTAGAATGCTGAACTGCCAAGTACCCTTTAAGAATAGGGCAAGCGCCTGTTATAAATGGTGATTATTCCTACTTAGAAGCAAAAACAGTTGGGTAAGTGTTGATAGTCCTTGATAGCCTTGTAGTCCTGAGTGTCTCATCATCTCATGAATGTGTAAGGATCCCACAATGAAGTCAGTGCACTACTGTAGTAAAAGGAGCACAGAGTTTGGAGTCCAGCAGGTCTGAGTTTGAATCCTGGTTCAGTGTCTTACTGGTGGATGAACTGGGGCCAGCCACATGAATCCTTTCCTGAAATGACATATTTAGGTAATGATACTGATTTTGTATGTGCTTTGTGTTTTGTGAGAACTAGAAATCATATGTGTGGTGTGTATAGCATACAGCAGACATTCAATGTGCAACAATGGCAATTATTGTTATAATTAATTCTAACATAGCTAGCTAGCTAGCTAGATAGGGGGTAATTTGGATATATGATATAGTTGTATTCAAAATATATGTATAATCTTAGGGTAAATATGAACATTTGAAGAATGCTTTATGAATTGATTTCTCCTAGATTTTACGTAGATTTTCCAGCTGATATTCATAGATTATTTTTATACATTCTCTTGGCCTTCTATTGATAACATGCTCTTATTAGGTTCATTAGAACTGGTTAAAAGCTGGCAACTTTGTCCTTTGAAGCACTCCCTTTCATACCCATATAAAAAAGTTCCTGAACAAATCAGTGTTTGCTTTCCAGGTAAAATGGAAAAGAAAGTGAAGTGAATGAAAGTATTAATTGATCAGTCATGTCTGATTCTTTGCGACCACATGAACTGTAGCCCACCAGGTTCCCCTGTCCATGGGATTCTCCAGGCAAAAATATTGGAGTGGGTTTCCATTTCCTTCTCCAGGGGATATTCCCGACCCAGAAATTAAACTCAGGTCTCCCGCTTTGCAGGCAGACTATTTACCATCTAAGCCACCAGGGAAGCCCAAAATGGAGATAAATTTAATAATAATAAATTTAATTGGGGGTTTGGGCAGTAAATTGGTTTGAATGGTTCATCAGTTCAGTTCAGTCGCTCAGTCATGTCCGACTCTTTGTGACCCCATGAATTGCAGCACGCCAGGCCTCCCTGTTCATCACCATCTCCCGGAGTTCACTCAGACTCACGTCTATCAAGTCAGTGATGCCATCCAGCCATCTCATCCTTTGTCATCCCCTTCTCCTCCTGCCCCCAATCTAGCCCAGCATCAGAGTCTTTTCCAATGAGTCATCTCTTCTCATGAGGTGGCCAAAGTACTAGAGTTTCATCAGTGGTCCTAAAATAGGAAGAAGGGCCCACTTTTGCCCTCTATTTTGACAGAGTAACTGTCAGAATGTGAAGTGAACCATTAGGAGAGGGGCTGGTAGAAGTTTCTCATTTTAAGGGAAAAGATAGTATTGCAGTGCTTATAACCAGAATAGCTCTTCCTCTGTAAACCTTCCCGTGTTTTCTCCCATCTCTGGGGTGGGTGGGCTCATTTCATAAGGGAACTCTGATCACTTTGTAGAAATTACTAGGAGCACTTTGTAGAGGAGTGCTAAGCCCAACTCAAAGCTCAGCCCAGCAGAGGTATGTGATTGAATGGAAATGCCTACGTGGGCACTGACACAGGACAAGACATTTCAGGACATGGCTTTTCGCTTCCCAGAATGTGGAGCTTGGTTTAGGAACTTGGGCAACCATGAGCTCTTGTGTTTGTAACCACTGCACCCACCTTGTTGTGGCCCACCATTGTAGGCCTGAAATAAAATATAAACCATACAACATTTTTACTGCTGCCAGAACTCCATCATGCTTTTTAAAAGTATGATTCCCTATTTTTTCTCACTCATTAAATTGATATCTAATTGCCAAGTACAAATGAAATTATTCTCTTTGTCACTTTCACGAAAGTAAGTGGTTAAGTATAATTCCTCATACTTCATCAAATATACTCCTTTAATCAGAATGCATCTCATTAATATTAATTATATACTTAGAACTTATGCAAAAGTGCTTTTCATCTTCAACACAAGTTACCCACATTAATTTTGATGGTACTTTTAAGCCAGGAAAAAAGATTAGGATTTCTCTTGTTCTGGGTGGGGACTGAGGATTTGTAAAGGAACCATAACGATAAGCATGTAAGATAAAATTTGAATTCAAGTACTATCCTTGAACTCATTCTCTCTCCCCACTCCTAAGAACTCTAAAAAATCAGTGAACATTTATTGCAAACCAGTTAGCTTTGTTCCTAACTTTATGGAATATCCTGATTTTATGGAATAAAGCAAAATATCTCTCTGTAACTCTGAGCTGTGCCCCTGAGAGTGTCCCTGAGGAAAAAAACAGGTATTTGTTATATGTCTGTTTGAGCTCTTCTGTCCACTTGACTAAAGGGAGTGTTAGATAAAAGATACATTTTTCTGATATTAAGGGAGTCAAAGGAGTCAGTTTGATAATGCAAAGAGCAAACAGAAATTGTAGTTATATTCAGCTTTATACCAAGTTGTCTTAATCTAAGATTTGAGAAAACAAATTAAATATCTGCTCTTTGAAAATCAAAAGAGGGATCTGATTTACCTCCTCCCCAGGGAATCAAACAAGACACACCATAGTAGTTTGCTTTTGTTTTTGTATTTTATTTTTCATTTTGGTTTTATATTTTTTACTTGTGAAATTTTATGCATTGTGACTGCCATTGAACAGCATTACTAGAACCCTGGAAGTTCAGGAAGGGTAGGCGAAGATATCTTCAATTGTACTGAATAATTGGCAATCAAGCTCTCAATTAACTAAATCCACTTAGATATCCATATGAAGTATCTATCCCTTTTCCTCTTCTCTTCAGAAACCTGACAAGTTTGTTTGGTTGCCCATGTTGATCTAATTAACCACTTCATTTCTAAATCTCCCGTCCATTTCATGCTGTATAGACACTGGAAAGCAATCTTATTAGTGTCTGAAATCCATGCCCTGTATTAGTCTGTGCTTCGTGGCCACCAGTGACCCCTAGAAATGTGTTTGAGAAGATGTGACTGCAACCTGCTCAGAGAACATGAGTCATGCTACGTTGAGAATCCTTTGATTCTTGGAGCCTTTGATTTACAGCTTCAGGCTCTGTCTGTGAAGTAGTCTCATAGACCTGGAAGCACCTGAAGCCTCACTCCCTACTCCTCACATCATGCTGGCCCATCTGCTGTGGATTATTCCTAGATAATCATGTCAAGACTGTGCCTCTTGAGCTTCTGTTTCCTTTTCTCTTAAATCACTCTTCTTGTCTTTCCTGCTTATCAGTTTTATCCTATTTCATCTCAGACTGGAGAAGCTTCTCTAGATCCTCTGCATGTGCCCATTCCATCTGAGCTGTACGATGGCACCCGTCATCTCAGGGCTATCAAGGCGGTTACCTTTTGGAGCCTAAATGTTACCCTGTATTGCTAAGTATCTCTTTAGATTTAATGTAGGTCTCAAGTGAAGGTAATGAAAGTAAACATGTGGCACTTGTGGTAATCCAGGCCTCCTAAGAGTTCTTCTAAGACTACTGTATACAGTCTTCACTGAGGTATATAACAAGCATGCAAGCTGATTTCTCCTCTGTTCATGCCTACAGAGTTTCTGGTCAGCATTGGTGGTGCTCACTAGCATTTCAGGGGTCTGTATAAGAAGTAAACCTCTTTGCCTCTTAGATGTTCTGTCTGACCAGGTGACATGCTTTCGTTGCTGCAATGTGAGTGAGATGTGGTGTGTGATTCAGAGGAGAGTGTTTCACAGACGGCGCTCAGATCTCTAAATTACCTATCCTTTGCCATAGCAAACTCTGAACACTCAGGTTGAGAAAGTGCAGCATAAGATGGTTGGCCTAGATTGCTGAGTTGCTACCTTGAAGATATCCAGAGACACAACAGACTTTTTTTTTTTAATGAGTGAGAAATCAGCTTTTATTATATTAAGTCACTGACATTTCAAGTTTATTATTACCAGCCAGTGAGGATTAATACAGAATTGCAAATAACCTGTAGCTGTTTCCAGAGGATTGATAGCTCTGTAGCCCTTTGAAAAACTATAAAATGGAAGAGCTTTTCTTTAGTGACCTTCCCTTTTCTTTCTGCACCTCTTTCCACATGCTGGCAGCTGGTACCATAATGCAATTTCCCATTACATCACCCTACCCTGGGTCTGATCTGTTAGTAAAATGCCTGAAGATACTAGATAGACGTTTATTCCAAACCACACAGCAACAATAATTATTCCTGCCGTGTACTTGGTTATAAATAAATTATTATGAAGAGATCCAACCATTGGCCTAGTCCAACTGAGGAAATTGAGTAGAGTGTGTGCCTTTCACAGAGCTTCTTTTTTGTTAGTAGTAAGGCCTTGGGCAACTTACAAACTTGGTCTTAGCCACCATTTCCTCACCGAAAAACTTGGGGTAACAGTAGGCATTCCATAGGATTATTGAGAAAAATAAACAATATTTTCTGAATTTTTTTCTTCCTTTCAGAGTTGAGATTCCAGAAAACATTGCCTCTACTCACTCTCTCATTCTTTACTTGCTTTTCGGTCCCCGATGCATTTAAATTAGATTTCTGTCTATCCCCAACCCCCCAAAATTGCTAAAACTACTCTTGTGAGGGTTGCATGATATAGTGATCACCAAATCCAGTCATTTCCTAGTTTTGTGTTCACCACATCTTGTCACATTCCATAGTCAACCACTTCTTCCTATTTGAAATGTCTTCTTTGATTTTTGAACATGCTTTTCTACTTGTTTCTCCCTTCCCTTTTATCAAACAAACAATTATTAGCACCTAGTATGTGCCAAGCATTATAATGTTGTCTTCCTTAAAAGGTTCACAGACTAGTATGGAAATCAGGCAATTGAAGAGTTATTTATATAATACGGTATGATGATGACAGTGATATAGAGATGTGCACAGGATAGCAGAGGTATCGAGGAGTTTGAGGGTGTTTCTCAAAGTAATCTGAAATGAAGGTCTAGTAAATATCGGAAGAATAACCCAGGCTAAGGCAGAAAGTCTGCAGAGGCTTGGAGGCAAACAACATTTCTGTGTGTGAAGAGAACCTTCCTGGACTTAGTCTTTCAGGACACCTCTCCTTTTTCTGGCTCTTAAATATGAACATTTGCCTATCCATGGCTCTCCTTGCTGTTATCATCCAAATTTGTACTCTCACCAGAGACCCCCCCTCTCTGGACCCCACACACCCATCTAGCCAGCTTAATGGTGGACTTTGCCACCCAATGATCCAGTTCAGTGCTCTTCCTGCAACCTAGGAATGAAATAACAGTAGTGATTGTTTTTGACAATTATATAAGCACTTTATAATTTACAAAGCACTTTGGCATACATTATCTCACCAGCTGCTTCCTTAATGTAATAGCAGCAGTGGGCAAAAAACCATGTCACCGCCAACAGCGTTTTTCTGACCTTGGTATCCCAGCCCCACCTACTGAACACATGAGAGCAGCTGGATGGGAGCTGATTAGAGGCTGGAAGCTGACCTTGTTTGGGGACCAGGGAAATGTGACAGCAGTAGTTGCCACCTCCACCTTCTCCATCTCTGGAGGGGCTATAGAGCAAGCCAGAGGTTTCGTAGCAAAATCTAAGAGGCTGCACAGAGAGCAAGGCTTCTCATGGGTTGGCTCAGTGAAGACTGAGGGTGGCAGGCATCAGCTTGTGGGAGGTTAAGCACTTATCCACTCTCCTCCTACATTTCAGATTTCTCATTTCTTACATGCATTAACTATCATTTTGAAAGTTTCAGTGGGTTAATTAAATTCTTCCAGTGTTGATGCTAAGAAAGCTGAAACATTTTCTACTGAGATTGACACTACTCAAGACATAGGCTTCACTGATGTTTGTTCAGTAACACTCCAATATGTCACAGGATTGCTGAGAGAACATCTGAGAGCTATAATGAGCTAAAAGTCAAGTACAGGGGAAAATATGTTCCAGACTGCTGCAGATGTTCTCAAATCAAATCATATTTCTGTGAAATGCCATATAGAATATTCAGCAGTTGAAGGATGCAACATGAAAGGACAGTTCAGTTGATTTGTACTGTATTCAAAAATTTTATTTAGCCTAAATTGTATGAAATGTGGTAAGTTTTTTTTTTTTTTCTACTTTGAATCAATTAATAAGAGATACACTTGATTCTAATGAGCTTCGAGGATAATTTCCCTGGGCTAAAGAGGAATGCATTAGCTGGTTAAGTAGAAGTCAAGGCCTAAGAAAGAAGCAATTGAATAAAAGAAACAAGGTAGAGAGCTCAATAACAGATATTCTATAGCCCCACACCACTGCCTTTGTTTTTTCATTCGTCTTTTGACCTCACAATTGAGCAGACCCCTGTTTAATTTAGTTAGGGGCTTCCACTGTAGCTCAGATGGTAGAGAATCTGCCTGCAGTGCGGGAGACCTGGGTTTAATTCCTGGGTTGGGAAGATCCCCTGGAGAAGGAAATGGCACACCAATATTCTTGCCTGGAGAATCCCTTGGAGAGAGGAGCCTGGCCTGCTACAGTCCACGGGGTCGCAAGAGTTGGACATGACTTAGCAACTAAACCACCTGTTTAATCAGTTCACCAAAATTCTGAAAAGCCTATTTGTGATGCTATGTCGATGGTGATTCTTTCTGCCCCTCCTGGGGAACTCAAAGGAAGCTTAGCAGGAATGAGTTAAGGAACTGTTTTGGTAGATGTGTCTTTTGTCATCACAAACTTCTGTTCCATCACACAAGTGGTCTTTCACATCACTAGAGTTTAGATAGACTGGTGATTAGGAATGATATTCTTTTAAGTAAAGGACAACACTAGGTAAAAACAGATAAACCTGGGTAAGAAAAAAGAGAAAAATGTTTAGGTGACTTTGGAAATTGCAGCAAAATACTATAATGAGATACCACTTCACACCCTCTTCACACCCACTGCAATGGCTAAAATTAAAAAGACTGATAACATCAAATGTTGGTAAGAATATGGAACAACTAGACCAGTGGATATATAAAATGCTATAACCACTTTGTAAAACTCTTTGGCACTTTCTTATGTTGTTGTTGTTTACTCACTAACCCATATCCAGTTCTGTGACCTCATGGATTGCAGCACGCCAGGCTTCCCTGACCTTCACTGTCTCCCGGAGTTTGCTCAAACTCATGTACATTGAGTCAGTGAAAATGAAAGTCGCTCAGTTGTGTCCAACTCTTTGTGACCCCATGGACTATATAGTCCATGGAATTCTCCAGGCCAGAATAATGGAGTGGGTAGCCTGTCCTTTCTCCAGGGGACCTTCCTGACCCAGGAGTCGAACTGGGGTCTGCTGCATTGCAGACGGATTCTTTACCAAATGAGCTGTCNCTCTTTGTGACCCCATGGACTATATAGTCCATGGAATTCTCCAGGCCAGAATAATGGAGTGGGTAGCCTGTCCTTTCTCCAGGGGACCTTCCTGACCCAGGAGTCGAACTGGGGTCTGCTGCATTGCAGACGGATTCTTTACCAAATGAGCTGTCAGGGAAGCCAGTAAATCAGTGATGCTATCCAATTATCTCATCCTCTGCCACACCCTTCTCCTCCCGCCCTCACTCTTTCCCAATATCAGGGGCTTTTCCAATGAGTTGGCTCTTCGCATCAGGTGGTTTCCAAGGCAAACCATTGAGCATCACAGTAATCCTCTATGCCCCAACCACTAATGCTGAAGAAGCTAAAGTTTACTGGTTCTATGAAGACTTAGAAGACCTTCTAGAACTAACACCAAAAAAAGATGTCTTTTTCATCATAGGAGATTGGAATGCAAAAGTAGGATGTCAAGAGATACCAGGAGTAACAGCAAGTTTGGCCTTGGAGTACAAAATGAAGCAGGGCAAAGACTAACAGAGTTTTTGACAAGAGAACACACTGATCATAGCAAATACTCTCTTCCAGCAACACAAGAGACAACTCTATACGTGGACATCACCAAGTGGTCAATACTGAAATCAAATTGATTATATTCTTGGCATCTGAAGATGGAGAAGCTCTATACAGTCAGCAAAAACAAGACCTGAAGCTGACTGTGGCTCAGATCATCAGCTCCTTATTGCAAAATTCAGGCTTAAATTGAAGAATATGGAAAAACACTAGGCCTTTCAGGTACAACCTAAATACAAGGGAGGTGACAAATAGATTTGAGGAATTAGATTTGGTAGACAGACTGCCTGAAGAACTATAGATGGAAGTTTGTAACATTGTACAGGAGGAAGTGCCCAAAACCATCCCAAAGAAAAAAGAATACAAGAGAGCAAAGTGGTTGTCTGAGCAGGCTTTACAAAAATCTGGGAAGAGAAGAAAGAGGCAAGGGAGAAAGGGAAGGATACACCACCCAACTGAATGCAGAGTTCCAGAGAATAGTCAGGAGAGATAAGAAAGTCTTAAGTGAACAATGCAAAGAAATAGAGGAAAATGATAGAATGGGAAAGACTAGAGATCTCTTCAGAAAATTGGAGATATCAAGGGAACATTTCATGCAAGAATGAACACTTTCTTATAAGACCAAACTATTCTCCTGGGTATTTGCCCAAGAGAAATAAAAGCATATGTCCTTAAAGTTTGAGAGATACATTTCAAAAACATTATGTTAAGAGAAAGAAGCCAGACACAAAAGCATACTTAGAAAATAATTCCATTTACGTGAAATTTAAGTATGGGAAAAATAAGTCTATGTTATTAGAAATTGATACCAAAACCTCGGCCATTGTGTGCCAATGCGGAATCAAATCTCAGTGGTTTGGGTGAAGCAGCAAAGAATAGCTTTATTGCTTTGTGAGGCAAAGTTGGGGCACAGCAGGCTGGTGCTCCGAAACTGTGTGTCCCAACTGGTGGGGATATGGTGAGGAATTTGATAGCAGTGGTTCAAGAGTGAGGCTGCTGATAAGGATCGGGGATGTTCAGGGCCTACACTCCTTTAATCTGACCTCAGGCAATCTCCTGATGTGCTTCTGAGGTTCTTGACATTACCAAACTATGACCAACCTTCTCTTTAGAATGAAGAATACTTCACCAAGTAGCTAACATCTTCAGTTTGTTGGGGGGTTTATTTATGCAGAAGAACTAAAAAATATTGTTAGGTGTTCCCCTTGAGGCAGAACCAGGATGCTGTCCCAGGGCTGCATGACTGTTTCTTGACTGCTCCTCCACTCTCTCTGCATCCCCTCCCTGCCCTGGTTAGCAATAGTTTGAACCTGCTGTTTGGAACTCAGAGAAGGTCATGGAGGCTGAGCCTATCTCCAATAAACAAGAAATGGGGACATAGAAAGGCTTCCATTCCCAGGAACCCTATACGGTCCTGCTCAGTCTCAAAATCACAACAGTGATAAATAGAAATTTACTGGAGTTAAGCATAAAGGAATTTTCTGGAGTGATAAACAATGTTCTATACCTTGATTATGGTTATAGTTTCATGGATATATTTATTTATTCAAGTTCCTCCAACTGTATACTGTTCCTGTGTATTTTTCTACGTGTTAATATACATAAATACATTAAATTACTTTAAAAAAAAGTAAACAACTGGCCCTGAAAGAAACTAGAGAAGAAACATTCAGTACTATTTCTAGGGACAAAGCAAGATATATCTATCATACGAGAAATACTAAAGACATTTTTTTGCGTCCAAATTCCTTTTAATCAGATAGCCTTTGGGAACTAAAAACCTTATGAATTTAACCATTGGAAAATAATAACTGGTACCTAGATAACAACCTTGGCTGGAAACTAGCTTAAAGAAAATGGATGGCTGGGGGCATAAACAAATGTATTTCCCTCTGCCAATTCCCCTGCAGCAGCTGGGCGTGGAATTGGAATACTTCAGGCCTTGCATATCAGGGAGGCTGGCTAGGTCTTAGAAATCAAGAAGGGGAACAGCTGGCTCCTTGAGGAGTGACACAGGTAAGGGATGTGGCATCACAATGCAAATGAGAAGCTGTTTCATAAAGATGGGAAATTTGATTAGGTCCTTTGGTAGACCTTCAACTTGCTTTGCTTTGTAGGATCAGCCAGAGCCTGTAGCCTCTGTTAGTAGAAGCTGGCCTTGCCCGAGGCCACAGCTCCCAGAACAGAACCTTAAATCGATTGTAGATAGACTGTTACATGCAGGGCTGGGCTCTTTTGCCCTAATGTCCTACCCACCTTTATACAAACAAATCCAGTGGGACATCTGTCTGGAAATTTAAGCCAAATGCCTTTCTAATGCTTTAATATACGCATTGACATTTTGTCTTGTAATAGCACTGTTAATAATGGACAATAAAATTATATATAACATTTACTAAAATAAAGACAAAACTCTTGAGTTTGAATTTCCATTCATACAGGTATATTTTATGCATTTTGTGGGGCGTTACTATGGCAAAGTATAAACGGTTCAAAGCTATATTTTCATGAAGGTAGTTTTTTTTCTTTCAAATTCTGCTTTTGTGCTTCTTGTCATCTAAGTCTCATCTCCTAAAAACATATGGCTGGAAACAAATATCACATATCTTTTCTGAACTCATAACTTTTGTTGTCAGGTTTCATTTTGAGTATTAACTAGAATTTATTTTATGTCTCTCTGCCTAGCTCAGAAGCTTTGAGTCTGACTTTTAATCATTTAAATATATATCTGTTCATTCAACAAATATTGAATATCTGTTACATACCAGGCATTGTGGTAGATAATTGAGGTTGAGTGATAAACAAGACAAACACTTTATCATCACGGAATGGTCAATTGCAAAAAATATGACAATAACAATAAACTCATTAAATGCTTTACATAACTATATACACATATGTGTATATATGCATTTACTTATATACACACACACATATATATCCTTATTTTATAAAGGTGAAAGCTAAAGCTTAAAGTCTCAAAGAGTTGGACATGGCTGAGCAACAGAACTGCACTGAATTGAAGGCTTAAAGAGGTTTAGTTGTAACTAGTGGAAGCATGATACAAACGCATGTTTTGTTTATTGCAAAAACTGTGCCTTTACCCACTTAATTATACCTTCTTTCAGCATAACTGCTTTTATGATATCAGAGTTACAGAAGCAGAAAGTAATGTGTCCATCTCAACCTGGGAAATTAGGAGCGACTGAGAAGGGACAGATGAACTGTCTTGAGGGATGAAAACAGTAGTACAAGCTTTATGTAAATGTCCTCATTAATTCCAATCTATACTAGGCAGTGGCTGTGGCCAAGTGATCACGTGAAAATTTCTGTGTCTTTATTTATAGCAGAGAAAGAGTTCCAGATCGGTTAGATAATTAATTCCATCCCCTGATAGGGTACAGGCTTCATTCTTAGCTTGTGCTTTTGGGTGCCGTTGTCTTTTAGCATAAATCCCATCAAATCTTTGTGAGTTTTGCTTTTACATTTCCTTCATCTGTGACGAGAAGATTCTATTAGCAACCCTGGCACCTTCCATTAAAGTCTACAACTTCCAAGTGCCAGAAAGGGATAATGAAGTGATAAATTTAATTTGCTACCAAAATATGTAAGGCAGAGATATCTACATGAATTTATGGCATTAGCTGTGTCTTTCCTCTTAGCATTAACAAAAGTTTTATGGCAGGTTATCAAAATCATTGCGACAAAAACAAATTTATATGAATTTTCACACACAGAAATCAGATCTATAACTCTGTATCAGACCATGCCTATCTTTCTCCTTCTTAGCATTCCTAGTCTCATCAGAGCTTAACCCAGTAAGTTTTAAGTACTTTATTTACTACTTGAAGATTGTCCAAAAAAAGTGTTAAAACCAGTGTAAGGCAGTTTTTACTCACTAATATACAAACTCTGGAGTTTATAAAATATGACTCCCCTTTTCCTACCCACTTCTAGAGTCTCTAAAGGCTATGAAGAAAGATAATAATAGCACCATCCACCTATGATTGTGACAATGCAGTGCTTTGGATTCTATGGGACACAAAATCTACTTTCACCTCATTTCTTAACTCCTGTGTCGTGGTCATAAACCCAGTGATTCCTTAGCTTGAAAGTTTTCTTGTATCGTCTCCAGATATTAACATTCCAAGAGCTCATTTGTTCCAATGCACTTCCTCTTCCCTGGTCTCACCATTCCCTGTCTTGTCAGTGGGATCGGTCTTGTTATTCCTGGGGTCCAGTGAGGCCCCTCAGCTGTACCCACTGAATACATAGCTGGTGAAGTCCTGTTTCTGCCATTCACTGATTATGTGTTCATCTTATAACACAGACTAAGCTGTTAGAGTCAGTGCATGATTTCACACTTGGTTCTTTGCCCAGTAATTAGGATGATATGGTAAAAACACTTTCAACTGGGTGTCATGTTGTTTTGAGGGTCCGTATATTAGCTACTTTAATCCTTATAATAATCCATGTGAAGTTTCAACCATTATTCTCTTTCTACTGAGAAAAGTACGAGTCAGGAGGGTGAAGACGACAGTCATACAAGTTCCCATGCTAGTATAAAAACAAAGACAACATTTAGGCCTGGGTGTACTTGCGCACACAACCTGCACACTGGCCTTCTGTGCTTCACTGCCTCTAGTTATCACCCTGTGCTAAGGCAGTCCTTGGTTCGAACGCTTTAGATTTGATCCTGGTTTGACAGATAGCAGACTAGGATTCTATTAATCTGTGGGTGAAGTGGTGAACTTTCCATCTCCCTTCCAGTAACCTGTGGTAGTGGATTGTATTGGGAATAACTTGACACCTGCTTGCTCACCTGTATTCAGTGGACTCAGGATAAATCATTATTTTTGCAGAAACATCACATCCTTCCCTAGGCCCTTAACCACTAGCACTAAGATTATTAGTCACATTGTCATCTTGCTTACTGGACTGATCCTCCGTGTACTCTGTTTACTGGCAGAGGTTGTGAACTCATCTCTCCCTTCAGTTCTGTCTCTTTATTTTGGATTCTTGACTTTTAGCTCCTCTACCACAAATCTAGTTTGGGTTATGAATTTATGTATTTATAAGCATATATTTTCTCCACCAACTGCCTTAATGAATCTAGTCCTTCTTGTCTGCTCATTTTTGTCTTCAATCATGTTGAAGATAAAGGGAGCCAGAGTGTAATGGAGAAGAGAGAGCCTTCAGACAACGGGGAGGAGCCAGGCCCCGAAGTCTGCAGAGGCTCCAGCAGACTGCTTTGTTCTCTCAGTGTCAGGCCTCTTCTCCAGCGGCTGCTGTGCCTGTCTCGATTTGTGTGCATGTCTGGCTGGATGCCCAGCCAAACTGTGAACATTGCTGTCTTTCTCTCTTACGTCATCTCAGTTCCATATAAAATCAGCCATCTAGGCAGTAGCTGTATATTTGAATTGACTTGAGACTCTCCTAGGGTACACAGTCTCCTATGGGCTTCTAATGCCTGCCACTGTCCAGGGTACCAGGCAGTGACAGGTTTATACAGGTTTATTAATGGTATGCAAACCCCTCCATACACTTTCCAAGAATACTGAAACATTTTCATTATATTCCAGACAAAGCTTCCATTCCTGTAGTCCTTATTCAGGCATCGTGGGCTGCAGCAAACCAAAATTAAACCTACAAGTGGTACCTGAAAATTCCCTAGATCTGTATGTAGGTACTATGCCCTAGTTTTGCAATGCTTGTATACTTCCTGTATTTACTTCTATAAGGTTCTTTCTGGAAGTCCTAGAGAAACCTGGCCTTATACTCTTTAACTTTAGAAAAATTCCAGGAAAACAATTAAAGTTTTGCAATCATTTTTTACTTTTATTTGGTGTTACAAAGTATAACATGCCAGAACTGGGTGGGGTGAGATGAAGCAGCAGCAGGATTTGGGGGTGGAGGGGCAAGCTCTAAAGGTGCATTTGAGAAGATTTCAGTGTAGGGAGTATATAAAGTCAAGCAATAATCCCAGGCAGGGTGTAGCTGTGCATACAAGAGTTATACTGCTGGTCAGCATCAAAGAGTATTTTTAAATTTTTTTTATTTATTATACTAAATGTGTACAGAATGCAGGTTAGAACAATGTAACTTGATTCAGTAGCGATAAACTGCTACAAGCTGAGAATAAGTTCATCTAAAGAGCAAACTATGACAGTGTTTCAAAACTTAACCCAATTCATCCAAAAAAAAAAGAAAATGTGGTCATCACCACAAGTGTTTATAAACATATATTCATACTAAGAGTATTTCCTCCAAATATTTTTCCTTAGAAAGAAATAGATGCTTCATCTAAGACAAATTGTAAGAAGGATGATGATATGGAGCTATTTCGATTTGGAAAGAAAAGAATAATGGATGGTATCCATCTCATCAGTTATATATATATATATATATAAAGAGCTACCAGATGAAAATGCTAGTGATCAGATTATTTCTTAGGAAAGTAAATATAAAATTAGGTGTTCACTGGTGATACAAAATTGATAGAACTACTCAACTCCTATTTGGTTTCCATCTTCTCCACCAAGAAGGATCATCTCAGTCTGGAAAGAGCAGACCAAAAATCACTAAATCCAAATTGAAGCCCTGTTTCAATATGAACAAGTGTAGTCAGGTAGTACTGAACTACTTTAAATGTAACTTTCCAGCCCCAGACAAATTGCATCCAAGGAACTGAGTGAGCTTGAAAATCTGATCAAACACAGTACTGGTCATCTCTGAGAAATTATCACACACAGGGGAAGAAATCACACACAAATAACTTTGAAGATACATCGATTTTACCGAATGGGGAAAAATGTGAATTTTGAAAATTTCTGAATATTAAAGTTTACTTTGGCCTTCTGGAAAATGCTTGAACTCATTGGTTTATATATATATATATATATATATATATATATATCTGTCTCTTACNCTGGTCATCTCTGAGAAATTATCACACACAGGGGAAGAAATCACACACAAATAACTTTGAAGATACATCGATTTTACCGAATGGGGAAAAATGTGAATTTTGAAAATTTCTGAATATTAAAGTTTACTTTGGCCTTCTGGAAAATGCTTGAACTCATTGGTTTATATATATATATATATATATATATATATATATAGTGAAAAGAAAGACTATTCTTTTGGAAGCAGAATTTGTCTAAAACAATGCTCCTGGGTAGAGGTAGTTTTTGTATAGTTGCCCAATTGTGTTGGGATCTCTGTGACCCCCAAGGACTGTAGCCTGCCAGGGTTTTCTGTCCTTGGATTTCTCCAGGCAAAATTACTGATTGGGTTGCCATTTCCTTCTCTAGGGGATCTTCCCAACCCAGGCATCAAACTCAGGTCTCTGGCATTGCAGGCAGGTTTTTAACTGTCTGAGCCACCAAGGAAGCCCTAGAGGTAGGGAGAAATGAAAACTTATTAAAAACAATTCATTCCAAAAGAACCCAACTTCTTTTTGATATATCTCTAGCAAACAGATAACTATTGTTAACATTCTCCTGGCTCCTACAAAGTACCATGTGCTGGACTGAGTGCCTCATTTAGGCCTCAGAACAGCCTATGAAATAGGTCTTGCTGGCATCCCTATCTTACAGATGGGAAGACACTCAAGGCTAGTAAATAGCTGAGCTGGGATTTGAACCCAGTTAACAGGAAATCAGAACACAAATTCCAAACCATTCCACATCCTTCTCAAATAAGAATGGCTGCTAGCAAAATGTACTTTGATTCCCAGAATGGATTTGCCACTTAACTATGATAGCCTGTTGAACCCTATAGGGGATGACTATCACAGAACAAGATAGATATTAGTTAAGCCTCATAATATTCTTATTTCCCTGTGAAAAGCTTAACTTGCTGTCTGGAGAATACCAGACTTATAAAATGTTTTCATATTCTCAGAGTTCTTCAGATTTACAATTAGAATCTGTGACTTTTGAAAGAAAAAGTTTAGGCTTCTCATGCATTATAGAAATCTATCATCCAAATTTGAAAACCAAACTCAGAATATGATCATATTTAATTAAAGTTATGTATTTATGAATATTAAATAAGAGTAGTGGACTTCTGAAAGAAGGCCTCAAATTTTTTCAGAGACTAGTAGTGGAAAACTACAAACTTGTAAAGTTTCAGTTCAATTCAGTTCAGTCACTTAATCGTGTCCAACTCTTTGCAACCCCATGGACTGCAGCATGCCAGACTTCCTTATCCATCACCAACTCCCAGAGCTTACTCAAACTCATGTCCATTGAGTCAGTGATGCCATCCAACCATCTCATCCTGTCATCCCCTTCTCTTCCCACCTTCAATCTTTCCCAGTATCAGGGTCTTTTCAAATGAGCCAGCTCTTTGCATCAGGTGGCCAAAGTATTGGAGTTTCAGCTTTAGCATCAGTCCTTCCAATGAATATTCAGGGCTGATTTCCTTTAGGATGGACTGGTTGGATCTCCTTTCTGTCCAGGGGACTCTCAAGGGTCTTCTCCAGCCCCACAGCTGTAAAGTTTAGATATAACTAAAAGGCAGGATGTTTACTCATTAGTAGCTGTAGTATACCTTTATGCTATTTGATATAAAAAATACTGCCTTGCTAAATAAATTATCAGTATAAACACATTTCCAGAAACTGGTTAACCTACTTAAGATAATTAACAGCTTTTTAAGTATGCCATCAAAATTCTTAGGAAAACCAACGATGAATGTGTGATTTTAAATGAGCATTTGTTAGCAATTTTTTCCAGTGGACGTGTATTTCTTTCTCAATAATCTATAATTCAGACTTTTCACCAATTCAAAAGAACTCGTCACACAATTCATCCAAATTAGTGAGCTTTTACTGTAGACTTTTATGGAATGTAGAGAGCACCATATTCCCCATGGATATAATTTGATCTCAGTTGTGTAGTCGTTGTCTCATTCCATCTCCTTCTACTAGGAATCTTTCATTAGCTGCTTACTGATCTTACTCTAGAGACTCAGAGTAATTATGTCCAAGAATTGTACGGTGTCAAGAAGTGGCAACTTACAGGAAATGGAGTGATATGGGTTTTAATTTTTAAATCTAATACTAAATAAATCCAGGGAGTGTATGCATATGAGGAGGATATTCTGCAGAAGTATTTACCATGTTTTTCCTATGACAAGAATAATTTTAACTTTTGATCAGCACTAAAACTTTTGATAAATATAATATTTTCATAAATATCCTCTGAAAAGAAAAAAAATTAATATATAAATCCCTTCTTCCTCTTCTTAATAAATCTAAACTTTTGCTATCAGAAGCACTCCTATTTTCTAATTTACCATTAATATGCTCTCTGAAGTTGTTGAAAACACTAGTGGTAATAAAAGGTACTGAAAATAAAATATAAGGAAAATTTCCAAAATGCTCAGATAGTAGGGTACGTAGGTAATTTTCCTGTTTCTGCATTAAATTCTGTTTGTTTGTTTTTTAACTTTAAAGCACAATATCTGACCCATTTGGCAAATTTCTGCACTCCTCATGTTTGGAGAACTGTCAACACAAAATATAACTCCTGGCAGGTAATTCCTAGTATCTGGGAATTGGGAGACTAGAGAAGTTTGGAAGGAGTAGATAGCTGAGTTGATCAGCTGCCAAAGGCTGAGGGAACGGTACAAGTAAAGCATCAAGCATTTGAAGAAAACCCCAAGAGGAAAGTATTTTTTCCCCCATCTGAATAAAGACTCTGTTTTACTATACAGCTTTTTTTTTTACCTTGTACATTTTTTTTTTTTCAAGAATCAAACTCTAGGGACCAGAAGCAAGTGAAGGTCACAGCCTTACCCTCTCGACCCTGTTTCCAAAGAAGGGTCATCCATTCTTCTACTACTGTTCACAGTGTGTGGTCTTGGGAGGTTGGTTGTTTTCTTTCCTCTTGGAAAATCACTTTAACTACACGTGGTTTGGGCTTCCCTGGGGACTCAGCGGTAAATAATCCACCTGCCAAGGAAGAGATGCAAGTCTGATCCCTGGGTCGGGAAGATCCCCTCAGGAGGAAATGGCAACCCACTCCAGCAGTCTTGCCTGGGGAGTTGCATGGACAGAGGAGCCTGGTGGCTACAGACCGCGGGTCACAAAGGAGTGAAACAAGACTTATCGGCCAAACCACAACAGCAATGCATGGCTTAGGTTTCATGCTGAATTTGAAATTAAGAAGGAGGATATCTCTATAGATACCAAATATATAGCTCTTTCTTGACTGGCTTAGAAATACTCTCATATCCCTCATGATTGCAGATGCTTTCAGAAAGTGAGAGTTCTTTACAGAGTCTCAGTTTATTGGAACATTGATACTGTTGTTTCACAAACTTGTATTAATGTTGAATAATGATGGATTGCCCCTATAAAGTTTCCAGGCTGTTTTCTGTGATAGAGCTTGTAACATTAAAAATGAAAGTATTCAAAGATAGTGGTGTATTATATATTGGGCTCTTTGAGACACTCCCTGCAGCTGTGTAGAAAAGATGCTTTATTTAAGGAAAATCCTTGGAGAAATTAATTGATACAAGCCAGAAGTTGTTCAGCCAATTTAATCACTAATCTGCTGTTGTTTCTAAATTGCATGAGATACAGGAAGTCTGCTTGCCTCTAAATCAGCCAATTCAAGATAGGAACACAGGATGAAATTTAGTCCACTATATGCTAAAATGCTTGCTTGAAATGATACAGACTTTGCTTGGGGTGGGGATGAGGGAGGGATTGGCCTGGTTGTTAAACATGTTAATTCACTTTTGAGGGCGTTTTGCCAAGTTAACTAAAGCTATCCTGAAGCTATTTGAAGAATTAACTGGAGAACAAACAATGACCGAGTCCAAATTTATGTTTTCATAATTTGTTAAGAACTGGGCTTTGAAAAAAAAAAAAAAAAGAAATAATTAAAGTAAGGCTTTTCTTCATATACCACATTCTTAAATTCCAGTAATGGTAGTCTATCATAAACAAAGTAAATAATTTGGATGGTACACCTCAAACTCTGACCGATTCTGTGTGTAAAGCTGTTGTGTTCCCCCTAAAATTCTGATGTTCAAACCTTATGAAATAAGGGAAAGAGATATTTGGCCAAACAAGAAAGTTTGGCCTTGAGGTACACAATGAAGCAGAGAAAAGCCTAACAGAATTTATCCAAGAGAACACACTGGTCATAGCGAACACCCTCTTCCAACAACACAAGAGAAGACTCTACACATGGACATCACCAGAAATACTGAAATCAGGTTGATTATATTCTTTACAGCCAAAGATGGAGAAGCTCTATACAGTCAGCAAAAACAAGACCAGGAGCTGACTGTGGCTCAGATCATGAACTCCTTATTGCCAAGTTCAGACTTAAATTGAAAAACGTAGGGAAAACCACTACATCATTCAGGTATGACCTATATCAAACCCCTTATGATTATATAGTAGAAGTGAGAAATAGATTCAAGTGATTAGATCTGATAGACAGAGTGCCTGAAGAACTATGGAAAGAGGTTCATGACATTGTACAAGAGGCACTGATCAAAACCATCCCCAAGAAAAACAAATGTGAAAAGACAAAATAGTTGTCAGAGGAAGCCTTACAAATAGCTATGAAAAGAATAGAACTGAGTTCCAAAGAATAGCAAGGAGAGATAAGAAAGCCTTTTTCAGTGAACAATGCAAAAAAAAAAAAAAAAAGGAAGAAGAAACAATAGAATGGGAAAGACTAGAGATCTCTTCAAGAAAATTAGAGATACCAAGGGAACATTTCATGCAAGATGGGCTCAATAAAGGATAGAAACAGTATGGACCTAAAAGAAGCAGAAGATATCAAGAAGAAGTGGCAAGAATACACAGAACTATAAAAAGAAGATCTTCATGACCCAGATAACTACGATGGTGTGATCACTCACCTAGAGCCAGACATCCTGGAGTCCAAAGTCAAGTGGACCTTAGGAAGCATCACTAGGATCAAACCTAGTGGAAGTAATGGAATTCCAGTTGGGCCATTTCAAATCCTAAAAGACGATGCTGTGAAAGTGCTCCACTCAGTATGCCAGCAAATTTAGAAAACACAGAAGTGGCCACAGGACTAGAAAAGGTCAGTTTTCATTCCAGTTCCAAAGAAAGGCAATGCCAAAGAGCACTCAAACTACCACACAATTGCACTCATTTCACACGCTACCAAAGTAATGCTCAAAATTCTTCAAGCCACACTTCAACAGTACATGAACTGTGACCTTCCAGATGTTCAGGCTGGATTTAGAAAAGGCAGAGGAACCAGAGATCAATTTGCCAACATCCACTGGATCATCAAAAAAGCAAGAGAGTTCCAGAAATACATCTACTTTTGCTTTATTGACTATGCCAAAGCCTTTGACTGTGTGGATCACAACAAACTGGAAAATTCTGAAAGAGATGGGAATACTAGACCACCTGACCTGCCTCCTGAGAAATCTGTATGCAGGTCAATAAGCAACAGTTAGAACCAGACATGAAACAATGGACTGGTTCCAAATTGGGAAAGGAGTGTGTCAAGGCTGTGTATTGTCACCTTGCTTATTTAACTTATATGCAGAGCACATCATGAGAAATGCTGGACTGGATGAAGCCCAAGCTAAAATCNTGGAAAATTCTGAAAGAGATGGGAATACTAGACCACCTGACCTGCCTCCTGAGAAATCTGTATGCAGGTCAATAAGCAACAGTTAGAACCAGACATGAAACAATGGACTGGTTCCAAATTGGGAAAGGAGTGTGTCAAGGCTGTGTATTGTCACCTTGCTTATTTAACTTATATGCAGAGCACATCATGAGAAATGCTGGACTGGATGAAGCCCAAGCTAAAATCAAGATTTCCAGGAGAAATATCAGTAACCTCAGATATGCAGATGACACCACCCTTATGGCAGAAAGTGAAGAAGAACTAAAAAGCCTCTTGATGAAAAAGGAGGAGAGTGAAAAGCTGGCTTAAAACTCATATTGAAAAAACTAATATTGTGGCATCCTTTCCCATCATTCCATGGCAAATAGATAGAGAAACAATGGAAAGAGTGAGAGACTTAATTTTCTTGGGCTCCAAAATCATTGCAGATGGTGACTGTAATCATGAAATTAAAAGATGCTTGCTCCTTGGAAGAAAAGCTGTGACCAACCTAGACAGTGTCTTGTAAAGCAGAGACATTACTTTGCTGACAAAGGTCTGTCTAGTCAAATCTATGGTTTTCCAGTAGTCATGTATGGATGTGCGAATTGGAACATAAAACTGAGCACTGAAGAATTCACTCTTTTGAACTGTGTTTTGGAGGAGACTCTTGAGAGTCCCTTGGACTACGAGATCTAGCCAGTTAGTCCTGAGGGAAATCGGTCCTGAACATTCATTGGACAGACTGATGCTGAAACTAAAGCTCCAATATTTTGGCCACCTGATGCAAAGAACTGACTCATATGAAAAGACCCAATTGCTGGGAAAGATTGGAGGCAGTAGGAGAAGGGGACGATGGAGGATGAGACTGTTGGATGGCATCACTGGTGCAATGGACATGAGTTTGAGCAAGCTCTGAGAGTTCGTGATGGACAGGGAAGCCTGGAGTGCTTCAGTACATGCAAAGAATTGGACAGGACTGCGACTGGACTGAACTGATAGGCATGTGCCCTGGTGCTCAGTCATCTTTGACTCATTTGTGACCCTATCGACTGTAGCCTGCCAGGCTCCTCTGTCCATGAGATTCACCAAACAGAAATACAGAAGTGGGTTGCTATTTCCTACTCCAGGGAATCTTCCTGACCCAGGGATTGAACCTGAGTATCTTGCATATCCTGCATTGGCAGGCTGATTCCTTAGCACTGTACCACCTGAGAAGTCTGTAAATGTATGCATCTTACTAAATTTGAGTGATATTAGTTATTTCTTCAAGTAGTTTTTGTGTCCCATTTTGTGTTTCCTTTTTTCTAGGACTCCAGTTAAATGTTTACTAGACATTGATATTATTCCACAGATCCCTGAAGTTCTTTTATTTATTTTTTTCAGTTGTTTATTTTCTCTCATTTTCAGATTGGATAATTTCTATTGATCTCCCTTCATGTTTACTGAATATTTTTTCTTATACTATCTCCATTATGCTGTTGAGCTAACATAGTGAAGATTTTTATCTTAGATACTGTATTTTCCAATTTTAGACTTTGATCTTGGTTCATTTTTATGGCTTTTCTTTCTTGTATGTTTGCTAATCACTCATTATTATTTTTTAATATTATGAGCATTGTTATGATCAGTTCAGTTCAGTCAGCTCAGCTCAGTCGTGTATGACTCTTTGAGACCCCATGGACTGCAGCATCCCAGGCCTCCCTGTCCATCACCAACACTCAGAGCTTACTCAAGCTGATGTCCATTGAATTGGTGATGCCATTCAACCATCTCATCCTCTGTTGTCCCCTTCTCCTCTTGCCCTCAATCTTTCTCAGCCTCAGGATCTTTTCCAATGAGTTAGTTCTTCACATCAGGTGGCCAAAGTATTGGAGTTTCAGCTTCAGTGTCAGCCCTTCCAATGAATATTCAGGGCTAATTCCCTTTAGGATGGACTGGTTGGATCTCCTGGCTGTCCAAGGGACTCTCAAGAGTCTTCTCCAACAGCACAGTTCAGAAGGATCAATTTTTTGGCCCTCATCTTTCTTTATAGTCCAACTCTCAAAACCATATATGACTACTGGAAAAACCATAGCTTTGACTAGACTGACCTCTTTTGGCAAAGTAATATCTCTGCTTTTTAATATGCTGTCTAGGTTGGTCATAACTTTTCTTCAAAGGAGCAGGTGTCTTTCAATACCATGGCTGCAGTCATCATCTGTAATGATTCTGGACCCCAAGTAAATAAAACCTCTCACTGTTTCCATTGTTTCCCCATCTATTTGCCATGAAGTGATGGGATCGGATGCCATGGTCTTAGTTTTCTGAATATTGAGGTTTAAGCCAACTTTTCACTCTCCTCTTTCACTTTCATCAAGAGGCTTTTTAGTTCCTCTTCACTTTCTGCCATTAGGGGTGGTGTCATCTGCATATCTGAGGTTATTGATATTTCTCCTGGCAATCTTGATTCCAGCTTGGGCTTCATCCAGTCCAGCGTTTCTCATGATGTACTCTACATATAAGTTAAATAAGCAGGGTGACAATATGCATCCTTTACGTACTACTTTCCCCATCTGGAACCAGTCTGTTGTCCCATGTCCAGTTCTAACTATTGCTTCTTGACCTGCATACAGGTTTCTCAGGAGGCATGTCAGGTGGTCTGGTATTCCCATCTCTTGAAGAATTTTCCACAGTTTGTTGTGATCCACAGAGTCAAACGCTTTGGCATAGTCAATAAAGCAAAAGTAGATGTGTTTCTGGAACTCTCTTGCTTTTTCGATGATCCAGCATTTGTTGGCAATTTGATCTCTAGTTCCTCTGCTTTTTTTAAATCCAGGTTAAACATCTGGAAGTTCATGTTTTACACACTGTTGAAGTGTAGTTGAAGAATTCTGAGCATTACTTTGGTAGCGTGTGAGATGAGTGCAGCTGTGTGGTACTTTGAGCATTCTTTGGCATTGCCTTTCTTTGGGATTGGAATGAAAACTGACTTTTTCCAGTCCTGTGGCTACTGCTGAGTTTTCCAATTTTGCTCTGGTGTATTGAGTGGAGTACTTTCACAGCATCATCTTTTAGTATTTGAAGTAGCTCAACTGGAATTCCATCACCTCCCTCCACTAGCTTTATTCGTAGTGGTGCTTCCTAAGGCCCACTTGACTTCACATTCCAGGATGTCTGGCTCTAGGTGAGTGATCACACCATCGTGATTATCTGGGTCATGAAGATCTTTTCTGTACAGTTCTTCTGTGTATTCTTGCCACCTCTTCTTAATATCTTCTGCTTCTGTTAGGTCCATACCATTTCTGTCCTTTATTGTGTCCATCTTTATATATATATATATATAAATTTNGTCCAAAAGACTGTTCCATATATCTGTGTCTCTTTTGCTGTCTCTCATACAGGGTTATCGTTACCATCTTTGCATCAAATGTTCCCTTGGCATCTCTTTCTTATCTCTCCTTGCTATTCTTTGGAACTCTGCATTCAGATGAGTATATCTTTCCTTTTCTCCTTTGCTTTTTGCTTCTCTTCTTTGCGTCTTTTCTTACAGCTATTTGTAAGACTCTTCAGACAACCATTTTGCCTTTTTGCATTTCTTTTTCTTCTTTTTCTTGGGGATTGTCTTGATCACTGCCTCTTGTACAATATCACAAATGTCCTTCCATAGTTCTTCAGGTACTGTCTATCAGATCTAATCCCTTGAATCTATTTGTCACTTTCACTGTATAATTGTAAGGGATTTGCTTTAGGTCATACCTGAGTGGTCTAGTGGTTTTCCCTAATTTTTCGATTTAAGTATGAACTTGGTGATAAGTTCATTTTCTGAGCCACAGCTCCCGTTCTTGTTTTTGCTGACTGTATAGAGCCTCTCCATCTTTGGCTGCAACAAATATAATTAATCTGATTTTGATATTTACCATCTAGTTATGTCCATATGTAGAGTCTTCTCTTGTGTTGTTGGGAAAGGGTGTTTGCTATGACCAGTGCACTCTATTGGCAAAAGTCTGTTAGCCTTTGCCCTTCTTTATTCTGTACTCCAAGGCCAAATTTGCCTGTTATTCCAGGTATTTCTTGACTTCCTACTTTTGCATTCCAGTCCCTATACTGAAAAGGACATCTTTTTTGAGTGTTAGTTCTAGAAGGTCTTGTAGGTCTTCATAGAACCATTCAGCTTCAGCTTCTTCAGCATTAATGGTCAGGACATAGACTTGGATTACTGTGATACTGAATGATTTGCCTTGGAATGAACAGAGAACAGAGATCACTCTGTCATTTTTGAGATTGCATCCAGATACTGCATTTCAGACTCTTTTGTAGACTATGATGGTTACACCATTTCTTCTAAGGGATTCTTGGCCACAGTAGTAGATATAATGGTCATCTTAGTTAAATTCACCCATTCCAGTCCATTGTAGTTTGCTGATTCCTAAAATGTTGATGTTCACTCTTGCCATCTCTTGTTTGACCACTTCCAATTTGCCTTGATTCACGGACCTACCACTCCCAGTTCCTATGCAATACTGCTCTTTACAGCATCAGACTTTACTTATCACCAGTCACATCCACAGCTGGGTGTTGTTTTTGCTTTGGCTCTGTCTCTTCATTCTTTCTGTAGTTATTTCTCAACTGATCTCCAGTAGCACATTGGGCACCTACTGACCTGGAGGGTTCATCTATCAGTGTCCTATCCTTTTGCCTTTTCATACTATTCATGGGGTTCTCAAGGCAGGAATTCTGAAGCTGTTTGCCATTGTCTTCTCCAGTGGACCATGTTTTATCTGAACTCTCTATCATGACCCATCCGACTTGGGTTGCCCTACATGGCATGGCTCATAGTTTCATTGAGTTAGACAAGGCTGTGGTCCATGCGTTTAAGATTGGTTAGTTTTCGGTGTTAGTTTCTATATAATATGGTTATAATAGCTGCTTTAACCTTGACCTCTAATTCTAATATCTGGATTGTCTCAAGATTGATCTGTATTGAATGCCCTTTCTATTGAGTACTGACACAATTTCATGCTTTGTCATGTGTCTGCAATTTTTTTTTATTGTTTCTGGATTGTATGAATGATGTGTTGCCTAGACTCTGGACTCTATTATTTGCTACCTAAGAGTGCTGGTTTTCATCTGTTTTAGCAGACGGTTAACTTACGTAAATGCAAATCTAGAACTCCGTCTTATCTCCACTTTTTTGTTGTTTGGTCACTAAGTCATGTCCGACTCTTTGTGACCCCATGGACTGCAGCACACCAGGCTTCCCTGTCCTTCTGTCCACTTAGTGGAAATCAAAACATGTTTCTCAGTTATTTGAGCTTTAGTTGGGCTGCTTGAAGTCTTCAAAGTGTGTGCATGTCTCAGAGGTCAGTCAGAGATTTGGGTCAAGTATGTATGCAGAATCCTCTGCTCTGTAACTTTCCCCTTTCCTAGAAATTCACCCAGTTTCTCGGGGCTTTGAGGGCACTAATTCTGGTTTCTCACCCAATTAGGACTGTGGATTTCTCTCTGAATTTTAACCTCTCTGATTAATACCACTGAACCCATCCTTGAGCTGAAAGAATGATGTCATCCCCTTCTTCCAAATGCCCACTTCCCTTCATTTTCCATTTTCTTTTAATCATTCTTCACTGCCTTTGGATGACTGTGTGTGTGTGTGTGTGTGTGTGTGTGTGCGCACACCCACGCTTGTGGTGATTTACCTGCTGAAGAACTCCAACACAAGGTACTTTGCCATTAGCAGAAGTAGACTCTCCAAAAATCATCCCTAGTAAGTGAGGAACATGAAGAATCCTCATAAAAAGAACATTTGCTGCTAAGTCGCTTCAGTCATGTCCGACTGTGCGACCCCATAGACAGCAGCCCACCAGGCTCCCCCGTCTCTGGGATTCTCCAGGCAAGAACACTGGAGTGGGTTGCCATTTCCTTCTCTAGTGCATGAAAGTGAAAAGTGAAAGGGAGGTCGCTCAGTCATGTCCGATCCTTAGCGACCCCATGGACTGCAACCTACGAGGCTCCTCTATCCATGGGATTTTCCAGGCAAGAGTACTGGAGTGGGGTGCCATTGCCTTCTCCGAAAAGAACATTTACCTATATATAAAACTCTCTGAGATTGCGGATTTGTACAGTTTGAAAATGTTTTCTGCTATTGTTGTTTTTAAATTCTCATCCAATGTATGGCTATCTCTAAACCAGAGCAATGAATTCAGTGAATGTGAGCAACTTGACATGATTTGTAGACGCACAAAAGGCACTGGGGAATTGGACTTGGTATTGCTCACTTTTAAGCTAATAATGAGAAAACCCTACAATCAAATGCAGTGAAGTGTATAATTGGTGCAATACTGCTTGCTATCAGTGTACTTTTCAGGGTCATTTTTGTTAACTGCAGAATGAAGTAAAACATTTGTAAGCACCCAGCACTTCAATAAGAATATATATGGTTACCCTGAGCAGTCAAGTCAAAATACATGATGCCTGATTATTATGGAAGCACTTATTCAACACTGCTCATTGTAAAGAATCTTATTCTCTAGCTGCAGATATGCATCACCTGAAATCAAGCCATGTCTAGAAAATATATCACTTTTAGCTTCATGTACCATTAAGGGTGAATAAAAATGTCAAAAATAAAGGAGAGCTTATACACATATTACAGGTATGGGAATGCTTGTACAACTTGAAAATATATCCATCAAGATGTGTGGGCAGTTTTCACAGAAAGTAAAATATTTCAGAAGTGATACTCCATTCTGTGCCATGGAATACACATTTCCTGAGTCTTAAGAAAGTTCAAGGCTCCTTTTTTTCTGTCTCATATGCTCTGGCTGGCTCCTTGCTTTTTCATTGCTTTTTCATTCAGTCAGTATGGTAATGAAAGGAACTTTGATGTCCTCTATAGAGTACTGCCTTCATAATAGGGATAGCTAGGCATTTGTATTCCTCAGGGGTCAGTAATGAAACCTAACTTATTTGAGGAATAAAATCTCACATAAGTAGATAATTCTCCCCAATAAGCAGAAGACAAGAGGGTGGTAAGACATTGAAAAGGGATCTCTAAAATTGAATGAATGGGCAGAAAGTTCTCATGTGTTTGAACATAAGTAAACATTAGGTAGTATAGCTTACCACCCAGAAGAGCTTGAAAGAACCAAGTAGGCATTTTCTTACCCCAAAGCAGAACCCTAGATTCTGAAGAAGGGAAAACCAAATTCTCATCACCCTTGTAGGTCATTTTGAAGTGAGAACTTTTCTCTAATCCAAAGTCAAAGAAATTCATTTCAAATAACCACCATTTCAAATTAAAATCCAAGTGTAAAAAACATGAGCATTTTAATTAAATTTTTATTTGAAATCAGTTAGGTTATTTATGTAACTTGCATGAATTAAAATGGTCTAGATGAATGCTACTCAAAGCCTGGTATCTGAACCAGCAACATCACATCACCTGCAGCTTGTCTAAAATGCAGAATCTCAGGTCCAACCTCAGATCTACTGAATCACAACCTGTAGTTTAACAAGAATCCCAGGCGTTTGACATGTACATTAAAATTTAAGAAATGCTGGTATAGATAATACAATAAAGTAAAATCTCAAAGTAAGAAGCACTTTCTAGGTCTTATTTAGAGATCTCATTGGAAAATGAGGCCAAAAAACAGTAAGGAAACTTGTAGATGGTTATAAAACTTGTAGTTTTCTGAAAACTTTTCAATTTTCAGAAAAAGGTAACTTGCACAAAATAATCTGAAGACATTAAAAATAAGGAAGAAGAAATGAAATGAAACCTGGTTAAATGTAAGATATGAATCTGTGAAATAATAATGCCAAATAAGACATTTAATAGACACAGTAAGACATTTAATAGACACAATTTAGAAAACGGTAGTATCAGGAGACCTAGAGCTGGGATGAAAGTGAAGAACAAATTATAGTAAAATCAACTTTCAATGTATTAGGATAATAAAAACAACTAATGCAATTTGGGGCCTCCTACCTAGAGACAAATTATGGAAGAGGCAGATAATTGTTGTTTTATAATGACTCCGGTGAAAATTCAAAGAGAATATTTGGCCACAAAAGCAGAAAGGTTCATGCTTCATACAGGATCCAGAGAACAACAGGTTATAAAGTTTGATAGATGAAAAGAACTACGAATAGTTTAAATGATGATCCCAAGGTCAGACATCTGACAGCGTATGGAAATATGAAATGTGAAAAGCCTTTGATTCTAGGAAGCATGAAATTTGAAGTATAGTAATGAAATCAAACAGAAAACTATGTCCCAAATGTACTTCTTATGTACTTAATAGTATCCAGCCCAAGTCTGTGTACTCAGATATTCAGGCAGGTAAGCATTCTCCCAAACAGAAGATAACTAGTTGAGGCCAACTTCCCACTTGAGAAAAGTCCAGTCTAATACAACTCTAGCCTGTTCCACTCTCATGATGACACAGGTAAAAACGCATTTAATTTACCTAGGACAATGGTACCTACTGTGCAGGTTGCCTAGACACATGCTCTTAACACTGTATTCACTATGTTCTGCAGCCTATAGCCAGGCTTCAATTCACCTATCACACCATGTCAACAAATAGTCCACAAACATGGTAATGGTGGAAAAGGAGCGTAAAAGTAGGGTAGCTGTTGTCCTGTTTTCCCCCAGCTGAACCTAAATCCTATTCCTCTGGATTGTAATTCTGCTCATTAGGCTCTAAATTAGTTGTTAGAATAGCAATGCAAAAAAAAAAAAAATTTAAACAAGCTCTTATCAACTATCATCAGATTAAGCTACAGAGCATATTTAGATTTGCCCTGCAAAATAGTACCTCTGTTATATGAACATCAGTAGTTAAAACACAAATAAATAAATTGCTGATTACAAAAGATTTTTCTCACATTTCAAAAGGCTTCTCTGTAGGATTTTTTTTAAAAAATCGATCTCCTCTTCTGTTTTTAAGTGTTTTACAGATCATTAAGTACATGGCAGAGGGGCAATGAGAACGGATCTTTAAATTTAATGAACTAGGAAGCACTCAAATAGAGGACAGATAAAAATAAAACAAGTTATATTTAGAATTCTACTTTATCAGTGGTAAAATACAACAAAAGTTATCAAACATAAGCTTAAAAAAGTATCCATTTCTTAGTTATGCCATACCTGAGAGAGGAACAACTTGACAAAAAAACTTGATAATGTTAACATCACATAGATAATTACACATATTAATATATACAAATATTGTATGTTAATATTTATTTTCTATTGTATATGTCAATATCTATTATATGTATGCCTATCTACATATATATAATAGCATGCATTATATATAACATAAATATTAAATGAGTATATATATATGTGATATCCCACCATCATTTAATAGATATAAATATGGGAATCTGCATATGTATGTGTCCATATCAAGCTGGTTTTAGAAAAGGCAGAGGAAAAAGAGATCAAATTGCCAACATCCGCTGGATCATGGAAAAAGCAAGAGAATTCCAGAAAAACATCTATTTCTGCTTTATTGACTATGCCAAAGCCTTTGACTGTGTGGATCACAATAAACTGTGGAAAATTCTGAAAGAGATGGGAATACCAGACCACCTGACCTGCCTCCTGAGCATCCTGTATGCAGGTCAGGAAGCAGCAGTTAGACCTGGACATGGAACAACAGACTGGTTCCAAATAGGAAAAGGAGTACGTCAAGGCTGTATATTGTCACCCTGCTTATTTTACTTCTATGCAGAGTATATCATGAGAAATGCTGGGCTGGAGGAAGCACAAGCTGGAATCAAGATTGCCAGGAGAAATATCAGTAACCTCAGATATGCAGATGACACCACCCTTATGGCAGAAAGTGAAGAGCAACTAAAAAGCCTCTTGACAAAAGTGAAAGTGGAGAGTGTAAAAGTTGGCCTAAAGTTCAACATTCAGAAAACAAAGACCATGGCATCCGGTCCCATCACTTCATGGGAAATAGATGGGGAAACAGTGGAAACAGTGTCAGACC
>SJYX01022229.1:623937-757546 GCA_006410675.1 Oreotragus oreotragus
CAGTGGAAACAGTGTCAGACATTTTTTTGTGGGGGGCTCCAAAATCACTGCAGATGGTGACTGCAGCCATGAAATTAAAAAACGCTTACTCCTTGGAAGAAAAGTTATGAGCAACCTAGATAGTATATTCAAAAGCAGAGACATTACTTAGCTGACTAAGGTCCGTCTAGTCAAGGCTATGGTTTTTCCAGTGGTCATGTATGGATGTGAGACTTGGACAATGAAGAAGGCTGAGCACTGAAGAATTGATGCTTTTGAACTGTGGTGTTGGAGAAGACTCTTGAGAGTCCCTTGGACTGCAAGGAGATCCAACCAGTCCATGCTGAAGGAGATTAGCCCTGGGATTTCTTTGGAAGGAATGATGCTAAAGCTGAAACTCCAGTACTTTGGCCACCTCATGCAAAGAGTTGACTCATTGGAAAAGACTCTGATGCTGGGGGGGATTAGGTGCAGGAGGAGAAGGGGACGACTGAGGATGAGATGGCTGGATGGCATCACTGACTTGATGGACGTGAGTTTGAGTGAGCTCCAGGAGTTGGTGATGGACAGGGAGGCCTGGTGTGCTGCAATTCATGGGGTCGCAAAGAGTCGGACACGACTGAGCGACTGAACTGAACTGATACATACATATACATATTTGTGAGTCAGCTGTCACCTAACAATGGCTTCCCAGGTGGCGCTAGTGGTAAAAATCCCACCAGCCAAAGCAGAAGGCTTAGAGAGACGCTGGTTCGATCTCTGAGTCAGCAAGATCCCCCTGGAGGAGGAAATGGCAACCCACTCCAGTATTCTTGCCTGGAGAATCCCATGGACAGAGAAGCTTGGCAGGCTACAGTCCATGGTGTTGCAAAGAGTCAGACATGACTGAAGCGACTTAGCATGCACAGACATCACGTAACAAAGTGAAAACATCAAACTTCCTACCTTTGCATTTTACACCTAAATTTGATACTGGCAATGACCTTGCAAATCTCATTCATCTGAATTTAATGTAATCCAGCCATATATTCACTCTCAGTTTTTAAACTCTTAAATCTCATTTAGAGATGGTTTAGGCCAAGAAATAAATCCTTCATATCCCTGGAAAGTTTGGACAAAATTGTGTAGTGAATTTTTCTATTGAAAGTATTGAAAATGTTTCCCATGAAGTAACTGTTTTACAAAGTTACCACAAGAGATTTCCTAGAAATACCATTTAAATGCATTTTGATGGGAAACTAAGACATCAAGTTAATGAATACTTTATTCATAATATGAAATCAGGCTAGAAAGAGTTACTTCTTAAATAACTGTAATGTTAATTTAATACACTTCTTTTTTGATGGGGAAAGGTTGATGAGGGCTTAGTAATAGACAAATTCGGATCATGTACTATGGTAAATCTTCATGAATTATTGTAAGACTTCTTCATGAATTAACTTTTTGCTATTAAGTTCTTCCATGGAATAGTAGAATGTGTTCATCAGAACATTTTAAATTTAAAATATGTTTTATGTCTGCTGTGTTTGTTAAATGTAGAATGGTAAAATAGAAAGAATAGGACTCTGACGATCTGCATTCTGACTTTACTGTTGGCTGACTGCATGGTCATAGATAGTATTTCTTAGCCTCAATTTTCTCATCTAGAGAATGGAGATAGTTAAATCTTCCCCTGCTGATTTCATAGAACTATGATAGAGAATCAAAAGAAATTTTACACACACATATATATGTTTATATATTTAGTATATTTTATATAAGCATAATATACACAAATATATATAATAAAAAGTTCCTAATAGGTGCCATATATATATATGTTAACTATTTTAATGTTTTCTTAGCACTCACATTATAAATGGAATAAATTTCATAGAAGAATATTTTAAGAATGCAATGATTTTTTATTTTGACCATAAGATAGCTGGATTTGATATCATTGTTAATTTTCCATGTGTATACTGATTTTTCTGCTTATCTTAGAACAAGATGCCATAATCCTAGCATAGTTTTATTCTACTGACTTTATTACTTTGTCAAAGCTAGTAATTATACTTCTAGTATTTACAGGCCAGCAACAAAACAGTTGAACATAATACAGTGAATATTGCTATGAAAAACATTTGTCATAATAGTGTACTAGAGTTCCAGGAAGAGGCAGTATATTCTATTTGCATGTGGTTTCTTAAAAATGGTTCTAATTCTATTTGAAGCCAAAGAAAAACAAGATGGCTTATGAAAAATAACAACCCATTGTTCTGAAATAGAATAGAAAGTGAGGAGAAAGCCCTAGAAAGAGACATTATATCTCAGACCATCCAGGAGTCATGAAAGCAGATGACATGAGAACATACTTAGTTTGGGGTTTTATTTTGTATAACAGAAATCAATATTGATAAATGCTCATTGTTCTGTGAAAATAGCTTCTTCCTGGGTACAGAAGAGCCTAGTAAGTACCCGGCCCCCTCCAAATGCCAAAGTGATGTTATATTTCTGGATGCCCAAGCAAATTACATCTTAACTTCATAAAAAGAATGATAATAATGAGAAAAGAGTCACTGAGCATTTGAATGAACTTTGCATTCATTCATTTACTCATTCATTCATTCAGCAAATGCTTATTAAGCTCCTGTTGTAAGCTAGGCTTTGTGCCAAATGTTGTTATACTGTAGTGAATAAGATCAACTGGGTTCTGATCCTCTTGGAGGTTATAGTCAGATAATGGAGAGAATTTTAATTTTTTTTTAAAGTTAAAGTTTGTGATACTATAAGGAAGGAGAGAAAGATGTGTTTAGGAGAATGTGTGGAATGTGTAGCTACTTTGGTTTGGGGATCAGGAAATGGTTCTCTGAGAGAGTGATATTTGAAAGGAGATCTGAAGGATGAGAAAGACTCAGAGAACAGCATTTCCTGGGAAAGAAAAGCACGTGTGATTTATCTTAATAGACTGAAAGAAGACTTCTTTGGCAGAAGTTAGAGAAAAAGGGTAAAAGTCACACTGCATAGGATTAGAGAGGCTGGCAGTGGCCACATTGTATAGAGCTTTATTGGTGATGATAAAGAATTTGGATTATATTAAATGTGCAAAGGGAAACTGTCAAATGATTTAGCCCAGAAACAATGATATTATCTAAATTTCATTTTAAATACATCATTGTTCCGCTATGGGAAAACAGAAAATATGCAAAATCAAATCAGAGAAATCATTAGGAGACTATTATCAGGCCCAGCTTCATGGATGTGTGACCTGTGCAGTCTCATAGCTCTCCCTTCTTCAAAAGAGTTCTGCTCTTTGTTTACTGCCCTACTAACTCCATCTTGAAGTTTGTAATACTTTTAAAACTGAGCTTGCAGTTTTATTTTGCATGAGGCAGGTGGGACTGGCTGTTACAGAAATTTAGTTGCAGGACAGTTGTTGCCATAGAATAGGATGATGACACTGGGGATGGAGCAAGGTAATCTGTCTTTTGCAGGTGAAATACAGTTAGAATCCAATATCATTGCCACCAATATGAGCTTTCAGTTTGGTCCACATGGAGCATTTTATTTGTGCAATGTTATCTTAAGATAACACATACCCTCTCCATTTAATAAATGCTAGTTTTCAAAGTGAAAGTCAATCAGTCATGTCTACCTCTTTGCAACTCATGGATTATACAGTCCATGGAATTCTTCAGGCCAGAGTAGTGGAGTGAGTAGCCTTTCCCTTCTGCAGGGGATCTCTCAACCCTGCAATTTGAGAGACCTGAGTTGTACCCCTGGGTTGGGAAGATCCCCTGGAGAAGGGAAAATTTTCAAAAGACTGCTATTTATTGTCATCCTGGGTTAGCACATCAACATATTATGTTTCTATAATAGAAATGAACACTGAGAAGGGTGAAACATTTAGATTTACCTTTCTATTCCACTAATAACTATTGAGCCCAAAGGACATGAATAGCTCTATGCTGTGAACTTAGAATGAAGCAGATGTTATCTATTGAGAACTTATAATTTAGTTGAAAGGTAAGACTTAAATAGCTATAATGCAAGGAAGAATATACCAGAAGAATATAAAGGAAATACAAGCAATGCACTGTAGGGGATTCCATTTATGTAGAACAATCATTAGAAGTTTTATCAAATGATTTTTGTTATGACATCAGAATATGAATGATATTATTGTGACATTTCATTTTAATTAAAACCAGCTATTTCCAGAGATCTCATCGTAGACATTGTCCCAGTGTGTAGCAAGCCATAAGATAGCCCTGGTGTATTTGAAAATTCCATTTAGGAGATAAATATTATTGAGGTCTTTAAAGAAAAAAATTCAGAATGCTTCTTATTCCCTACAGAATGAAATAGAGCTGTGAGTAAAATAATTCTGAATATTCATCATCAGAGTTGAAAAAAGAAAACTGGAAATTTGACCATTAGATGAAAAATCTAATGAAATTAAGAGATAAATGAAAGCGTTCCAGTTGCCATGCAGTGTTATCTGTCTTCAGTTTAGCAAGTTACACAAACCTCAGGCTGATGTAGATGTTTTTTCTATAGGATGGTACCCTCCCCAGAGAACAGCCGGTTTGATGACCAGACTTCAAAGCAAATGTCCCAAAGGAAAACACAGACACACGTATACACACACACACACACGTATACACACACACCTACACAGATACACATCAAGCAGAAGACATTTGGGCAATGGAGGGATGTATTAGTACCCCAGAGACAGAGACCTCTGGCACTGAAGAGCTTAACTTGTCATGCATCACAGCTTTCAGACTCTAGACATTCCATCCTAAGACATTTGTTACACTTTCAGGCTTCCATGATTCAGCTGTGGGCAGAACTTCTGACTTCTTCCACCCAAAACAAACTTGGAGCTCTGGTTTGCCTTGCATTTATCTTCCTTTTCAAAGCTGCGCCTATAAAATAAAGTAGTTATGTCCCCAGAGTGCTCACACTTTTAAATATTAAGGCAAAATTATAAATAGACTTACCCTCTTGGTCCTGAGCATTCTCAAAGTAGAGCTCAAGACCTGCTCTCCAATAAGAGATGGACGTGGAAGCAAGAGAGGCTGGTGGGCTGAGGACAGAGAAGATGCCGAGAAGTTACAGTGCACCTTGGGAAATGTTATAAGCCTCACAGTAGGATATTTCAGAAAGAATAGAAGCACTGGACCAGCCCCATTTATCCAACTCAAATATCAATATTCCAGTGTAGGTTTTTAAGACCACTCTCCTGCTCTGCAACTAAGAGGCTTTCTCCTCCCAGCTTCTCCCATTCCAGTCCTCTTACATATCACTGCCAACTTACTCTTTCCGAAACTCATTTTCCTGTTCAGAGTCTCAGTGATACTGCGTGATCGATAGACATAAGGGATTCTTTCATTTGGCATTCAAGACTCTTTGTGATCTTGGTGCAGCTTATTATACCAAGCTTCCTTTTTTTTATTCCTCTGCACATCACCTCTGAGTCATGAGTCATGTGGTCCCAAAACATTCCCTGCCCCTTCTTATCACAATCGCAACATCTCGGCTTTTGACATGCAATTAATTCCCCAGACTCAATTGTCCTTGCCTAATGAAATTCTACTCCTCCTGATGTCATTACCTACTTTAGGAAGCTTTGTTCATTTTTCCTCACCAGCTAGGATAGTTCTCTCCTCTGAACTGAGGGACTATCTGGTTTATACCTACATTAACATTTACTATGTGTGTACCTATGTGTTTGTCATCGTCCTACCTGTCTTTAATCATCTTTCCACCTTCAAGCCTGTTTATAAACATCACAAGGACCATACTTTTTATAAATTGTTGTCTCTCATAGGGCCTGCTGATCATTAAATAAAGGTTCAAAAAGATTTGTTTCAATGAACGATTAGAAAGTAGTGTAACAATGGATTTTTGTTCTAGTCCACCACTGTCTTCCAGTCTTTGTACTTCTAGCCAGAACTTATGGAGTGTCCATTGGTTGAAGGCACAAACAAAACCCCTACATGTTTAATACAGACTGTCTAAAATAAGAGAATGTATTGTACTGCCTTTGGTCATGGTTGAGTTTCTTTCACATTTACCAATCTAAGAACTTATGGTTAGGATGATCACGTAAGCCAGTTTGCATATGACAAACCTGGCTTTTATGTTTTCAATTGTTGATACCCCTCTCTTTTTCATTCTCTGAAGAGTTCTGGTTTAGATGAGAAATTATACAGTCACTCTCCTTGAGGACCATTTTTATTGACAAGTGAAAATATTTACCTTATACCTTGTATTTGTTTCTTAAACTGGCTGGTGTGGAAGCTTCAGGTTAGTCTAAAAACCAAACCAACAACCGACAGACAAAAAAGCAAGAAAGCAAGACCCAGGGAGAATTGCTATCAGGGAAGCCCCATAAAAAAGAAGACACCAACAGACAAAAAAAAAAAACCAACTAGGAAAACAAGCAAGCAAAACACAAGCCCCAAAGGTTAAGTCATTTGAAGTAGGAAAGGATAAAACATAAAGCTTCATATCATCGGGAGAGATTTTCTTAGCCTTCATTTTTTTCTTTTGTCTCCAAGGAATTCTTCATTAGACTCAATTTAAGCCTTGAATTTGAGATTTTGCATTCTCCATTGGTAAGCACACCTATTAAAAAGCAATGTATTCACATATACTCCCTGGCATCAGGAGGCTCTGTGTATTCACCGCTAGCAGTGGACACCATGCCAGGAGAACCTGACTCCGGGTGGAAAAGGATTAAAAAAAAATTTGAGCAATGCCAAGAAAAAACAACAACAACAACAACAAAAAAGAAACCACTACCACCTGATTCTTTTCTGTACTCTGTGGTTTGTTTTACTTAGGAAAGCGGCCTGGTTTTACCCTGCAGCACGCATTCATTACTGTGATCTTTGACTGGCAGATGCAGAGTAATAGGATGCATATTTTAGTGCTTATTATAATACCCTGTCCAAAAACAACTTGACAAATTTGTGATTTCGACAATATCTCATTTTGCTGGCTGCAGTGCTCTGTGATTGTCTGGCCCACGTGGCTTCCAGATTATGCATACCACCAATACTTCTCATTAAAATGGCCACAGTTCACCAGTTTCGGTAGCTTGGAACGAACTTGGAATGAATTATTATACAACAAAGAGGCTGCTGTCATGCAGAACAAAAGACAAGCAAAAGAGAGCTTTGGCTTAATGAGGCTAAGTGAGTGTCTCCCCTGCATCACAGCTACTTGACGGCCTTTGAGCATGGATTTTTTTCTCCACAGGCCAAAACCTTTGGTCTATTATTTTGTGTTTATGCACCTTGAGGCTAATATACATTTTAATATGCTTCACATGGAGAAAAAAAAATCAGCCATTAGATTAGAACATGTGCACTCCCTGTTAAATTAATGACAACCGAACATAGAGATAAATTTAGGTTTTCATATTTAATTATAGCACACTGCAGTGCGTTTAGCAAGGATAAATTGCACTATTATTATGCTTCATTTTTTTTGACATCTTCTCCTATTAACGGTGCATACTTGCCCCCACCCCAACACCCTGTACCATGCTAACATCTCTCTATACATCACCCTTCCCTCNATAAATTTAGGTTTTCATATTTAATTATAGCACACTGCAGTGCGTTTAGCAAGGATAAATTGCACTATTATTATGCTTCATTTTTTTTGACATCTTCTCCTATTAACGGTGCATACTTGCCCCCACCCCAACACCCTGTACCATGCTAACATCTCTCTATACATCACCCTTCCCTCAACATGACTGAATCTTAGCCACTGCATTGAAAGGTATATTATTTTATTTGTTAAATTTGCTGAGAGAACAAATGCTATTTTGGCATATCTGTAAAATGAATACGAATGTAATTTGTAAGAGAAAAGTGATAACTTGTCTAAGGCTACTTCAGTTGTCACTCCTTTCTGCTGCATCAGATTGCAGTGATGGAGTTGAGTCCTCTCTCTTTCTGATCTACCAAAGGCGTGCAACATAGCACATGGCTCCAAATAGGTAATATTTCACCTGACTCAGAAAATTTCCATATAAAAAAGTAAGCGTAACAATCTCAAGAAAACCCAATAATTGTGTCACTCTTTGGAGCTTTCTCTGTTGATTTTAATCCATTTGTTACAGAAATGAGAACACTTTAAGTAGTGAGAAGTTTTAGGTTACTACCTATCCAGTGGTCTTCAAAAAAATTAACAAAACCGATAGTAGAGATTATGAATATTGCTGTTTATTCTTCCAAGGCCACCAAAGTAGGAACAGATTGTTAATACAACAGAAATGTCAAAATGGACTTTTCATGTAGAATGACCTGATGTCTCTTAGTTCTTTTTCATTTGGGGGCTGTGACTTTACCTTCCATTAATTGAGTGCACTTGTTCCCTGTTACATCTGGAACATATAGTTTACTTCATCTGCTAGTTAATTACGTTCTGGTTGGTTGCCCAGAATCAAAAAATTCTTCCACTACATTTGTGTAAAGCAGAAAGTCAAGCACTTGTGTAAGTATCTGCTTTAAGGATGTAGATACAGCACGTGCGTTCAGTTGTGTTCAACTCTCTGTGACCCCATGGACTCTAGCCCTCCAGGCTCCCCTATCCTTGGGATTTTCCAGGCAAGAATACTGGAGTGGGTTGCCATTTCCTCCTCCAAGGACCTTCCCCACCCAAGGATCAAACCTGAGTCTCTTGCATCTCCTGCATTGGCGGGCAGAAGGAAACATGCATGACAAGCATTTCTTGTCCTTCTGCCTTAAAAAATTACTTTAATTATTATTGTCAAAGGCCGTAAAGTCAGAGAATATTGTTCCAAAATCTGAGAGTCAGAAGTTCAGCTCTGGGGTTATCCTGAAAGGACCGTTTATAGGATATTTGATTCATGGTTATACACATTGGGGTTTGATGACCAGAAAAGCAAATCAGGAATGAAGATTACCATGTAGGAAAGGTCTGCAACTGGGAATACTGTATACACTAAAGGAGTCAGTCATTGCTGGCTGGGGGATACCTCTTCTTGACGACATAGAAAGGCTACCTGTACATACTTACTAAGAATAACTCAAGCTTCCCTGGTGGCTCGGTGGTAAAGAATCCACCTGCCAATGCAGAAGACACAGGTTTGATCCTGTGTAAGAAAATCTTACATGTTGTGGGTCACCTAAGCCTGTGTAACACAACTATTGAGGTTATGCTCTAGAGCCTGGGAGCTGCAACGACTGAACTCATGTACCACAACTACTGAAGCGCATGAGCCTAAAGCCTGTGCTCTGCAAAAAGAGAAGCCACTGAAATGAGAAGCCCTCCCATGGCAACTAGAGGGGAGCCCCCACTTGTTAGAACTAGAGAAAAGCCCATGTAGCAGTGAAAACCCAGCACATAAATAATTTAATACAAGAAAAAAGAATAGCAGTCTCTTTGCCCAAATCCTGGTAGAACAAAAATTTGTAAGATAACTATAAGAAAAGGCTCTACAAAGTTGGGTGATACATTTTATTTTCAGAATGCTTTTTGGTTTATAATTTTGCTCATATCAGAAAATAAGTCTATAAGGTAATGATTAGCTCTTTCCTGGTACTAAGCTATGGTTTTTAAAAAGTTCTTATAATTAAAAAGAACTGATTTTTAATCTGTGTATACTTGACAGACTTAAATTCTAAGAAAATCCTTGTAGAATATAGATGAAAATATATTTGCTCTTTTATAGTTGTTGACACTGAGTCACTCGTTCAAGGGTCTACCTAATTACCTAATTGCTGCAGTCATTGGATGATGCTAAAATGTCTTGCTCAAGAGTCTAGGTCCATGCATCCTTGAGGTTTCTTTGGGTAAAAGATTCAAATATCTCAGTCAGTGATGGTCATCATGTCACTTTTCTGGGTTTATTTCCTTTGCAGTTCAAACAGTTTACTTTAATTGGTTAAGTATTCTCAGTTCCAAATACTCGCCATTAGTTATTTTGGTGTGTTTAAAGCAAATGCTGAGATACTCCTCTTCTTATATAACTGTTCTACCAAGCAGGATTTCAAAATATATCTTGTTATAAACAACTTTAGCAGAGTGAAAGTGACTCCTTTTTAAAATAAATACAATATTTAAAAAGAATGTATACTGTACCTAGGAAATGTACGTATTAGGTTAAAAACCAGGAAACTAAATTATATCTAAATGTAATTCCAGTTTTGTTCAAAAAACATGTATGTGTGGACAGAAAGAAACAGCTTTGATGATACCCATATATTAACTGGCATTTCTTAGAGCAGACATTCTGGGAGATTTTGGTTTCCTGCTTTTTCTTTTCTGTATTTCCTCAATTTCCCATAGTGAACATAAATATTTTATAGTGACAAAGTCTAAAAATGAAAGTAGTAGCTTTAGAATGTTTTGTAGGAGTCTCTAAAGAATACTGATCAAATATTTCATCAAAACAGTCCTGGAAGAACCAAATTTAAAAGAATCAAGTCTAGTCAAGTGGCAGAAAGCACAATCAGGAAGGGTGTAAGGAACTGGCAGTATTTAGCTTGTAGAATAAATTGAACTTAGTTTAGCCACAAAAGAAAGTCTGAAGAAAAATTGCTACTTTTTAAAAAATATGTATTATTATGTAAAGTTTTTTTTTAAAGAGTGCAGTTCTCTAAGTCTACCACTGAAGAAGGGAAATTAAATCAATACAAAGAAGCTAAATCTGATAGGGGTTATGTGAATAAGCTATTTGAAGAGGACTGAAAAAACAATCCCTAGAAACTTTTTTTTTCTTTTATCTTTATTTTTTTCTTTGGTCTTTGAGAAAAAGAGAGATTCTCATGTATCTATAATTCTAAATTTGTAGAAATATATGTATATATATATACAGTTATGGATGCTAGTTTCTTTTCTTTCCCTAATGTTACATGAAGTTTTCTTTAAAATGCATTCACCAGAATTCTCATTAGCTATTCAAGGTAACACCAGAAATATTTGGTGAAATCCTACTGAAAATAGATTTATTTTTCCTTAACGTAATGTGTAATTATTTTTGGTGCACTTGGTGTTCTCTGAATGCAAGTTGATTCGAAGAACTTTGTAGTCTAAATCCTGTTCTCTCCGCATAATATAGGGCTAGATCTCAAATCTTGAGTACCTCAAATCGCTTCCAAACAACCAAGTAGGCGTCCAAAGCAGTTCTTCCACCTGCCATTTGACTTGAGAGCTCCTGAGTAATTCTTTTTTTC
Organism: Oreotragus oreotragus; assembly: GCA_006410675.1. NCBI lineage: Eukaryota > Metazoa > Chordata > Mammalia > Artiodactyla > Bovidae > Oreotragus > Oreotragus oreotragus. Next base: position 635,124 of record SJYX01022229.1, read on the forward strand.
CCAGCTTTATTGAAATGTAATTTGATAGATAACTGTAAGATATTTAAAATGTACAATGTGATTATTTGACATTTGTATACATTGTTAAAGGATACCTCCCTCACTGCAGAGTTAATTAATACACTTATCCCCTCACATATTTACCTTTTCTTTTACTTTTGTGATGATATTTAAATCTTACTTTCTTAGTAAATTTCAGTAATATAATACAGTGTTATCAACTGTAGTCATCACTTATACATTAGTTCCTCAGACTTTATTCATTTTTTAAAATATAAATTTATTTATTTTAATTGGAGGTTAATTACAATATTGTCTTGGTTTTGCATACATCAACATGAATCCGCCACAGGTATACACGTGTTCCCATCCTGAATCCCCCTCCCTCCCCCCTCCCTGTATGCGAGACTTTATTCATTTTATCACTAGGTTTGCACCTTTCACCAACTTCTCTCAGTTTCTTCCACCAACTTCCTTCCAGCCCCTGGCAAGCACATTTCTNATACACGTGTTCCCATCCTGAATCCCCCTCCCTCCCCCCTCCCTGTATGCGAGACTTTATTCATTTTATCACTAGGTTTGCACCTTTCACCAACTTCTCTCAGTTTCTTCCACCAACTTCCTTCCAGCCCCTGGCAAGCACATTTCTACTGTTTCTCTCAGTTTGATTTTTCCTTTTCCTTTTTATCTAGAGTTAACATATAATTGATATGCGTAGTATTTGTCTTTGTCTGTCTTGTTTATTTTACCTAGTCAAATGCCCTCAAGGTTCATCCATTTTGTTGCAAGTATCAGAATTTCCTTCTTTCTAATGGCTGAATAGTGTTCCTGTGTGTGTGTGTGTGTGTGTGTGTGTGTGTGTGTGTGTGTTTGAAAACTTCTGCAGGGAACATAGGAATGCAGATATCTCTTCAAGAGCCCCTGAGTAGTATTTGAATGTGATTTTCAAATACCCAGGATACTGGCTTTTGGTAGGAGGTCATGGATACACATTGCAGTTACTTGTCTTAGAGATCAATAATTGCTTAGTTGCCCACAGGATATATTCTGTTGTATTTCAAAGGGAATTCAGTTAACATGGCACAGAAACCTCAGGCCACCTATAATCATTCTTCATCAGCTTAAGATAGATATTGAATCCCTACTATTTGCCAGACATTGACCTAGACAATTCAGTTCAGTTCAGTCACTCAGTCGTGTCCGACTCTTTGCAACTCCTTTGATTACAGCATACCAGGCCTCCCTGTCCAACACCAACTGATGTCCATTGAGTTGGTGATGCCATCCAACCATCTCATTCTCTGTCGTCCCCTTCTCTTCGTGCCTTCGGTCTTTCCCAGCATCGGGATCTTTTCCAGTGAGTCGGTTCTTTGCATCAGGTGGCCAAAGTATTAGAGTTTCAGCTTCAGCATCAGTCCTTCCAATGAATATTCAGGACTGATTTCCTTCAGGATGGACTGGTTGGATCTCCTTGCAGTCCAAGGGACTCTCAAGAGTCTTTAACACAACAGTTCAAAGCATCAATTCTTTGGTGCTCAGCTTTCTTTATAGTCCAACTCTCACATCCATACATGACTACTGGAAAAACCATAGCTTTGACTAGATGGACCTTTGTTGATAAAGTAATGTCCCTGCTTTTTAATAAGCTGTCTAAGTTGGTCATAGCTTTTCTTCCAAGGAGCAAGCGTCCTTTAATTTCATGGCTGCTGTCACATTCTGCAGTGATTTTGGAGCCCCCCAAAATAAAGTTTCCCATTGTTTCCCTGTCTATTTGCCATGAAGCGATGGGACCAAATGCCATGATCTTAGTTTTCTGAATGTTGAACTTCAAGCCAACTTTTTCGCTCTCCTCCTTCACTTTCATCAAGAGGCTCTTTAGTTCTTCACTTTCTGCTATAAGGGTGGTGTCATCTGCATATCTGAGCTTACTGATGTTTCTCCTGACAATCTTGATTCCAGCTTGTGCTTTATCCAGCCCAGCATTTCTCATGATATACTCTGCATATAAGTTAAATAAGCAGGGTGACAATACACAGCCCTGACGTACTCCTTTCCAAATTTGGAAACAGTCTGTTGTTCCATGTCCAGTTCTAGCTGTTGCTTCTTGACCTGCATACAGGTTTCTCAGGAGGCATGTCACGTGGTCTGGTATTCCCATCTCTTGAAGAGTTTTCCACAGTTTGTTGTGATCCACACAGTCAAAGGCTTTGGCATAGTCAATAAAACAGAAGTAGATGTGTTTCTTCCCTGGTGGGTCAGAGGTTAAAGCGTCTGCCTACAATGCGGGAGACCTGAGTTCGATCCCTGGGTCAGGAAGATCCCCTGCAGAAGGAAATGGTAACCCACTCCAGTATTCTTGCCTGGAGAATCATGGACAGAGAAGCCTGGTAGGCTAAAGTCCGTGGGGTCACAAAGAGTCAGACACGACTGAGCGACTTCACTTCACTTTCACTTCACTTCACTTCAAATGTGTTTCTGGAACTCTCTTGTTTTTGCGATGATCTGACGGGTGCTGCCAATTTGATCCCTGGTTCCACTGCCTTTTCTAAATCTAGCCTGAACATCTGGAAGTTCACGGTTCACGTATTGTTGAAACCTGTCTTGAAGAATTTTGAGCATTACTTTGCTACGTGTGAGATGAGAGCAATTGGGCGATAGTTTGAGCATTCTTTGGCATTGCCTTTCTTTGGGATTGGAATGAAAACTGACCTTTTACAGTCCTGTGGCCACTGCTGAGTTTTCCAAATTTACTGGCATATTGAGTGCAACACTTTCACAGCATCATCTCTGACAATTAGGACAGATCAATAAACATAAGTCCTATCCTTTTAGAACTTATATTCAAGAAAGGGGACATAAAAATGAACATTAAGGATACAAGTGAAAGTATGTTACAAGACAGGGCTATGTAAACAATAGAGTAGGACAAAGTCATGAAAAGTATGGTTGCAGTTCATTGAGAAGGTGATATCTGAGCACAGTTGTGAAGGGTGTGACGAATAAGCCATGTGGACACCTGTCAAGAGGTTTTCAAGCCAAAGGAGCAGGCAATGCGAAAGCCTGAAGAAACAGCGGGGAGCAGTGTGCCGGAGCAGCATGACTGGGAGAAGTGCCAGTGAAAGTCAGGGAAGTAGGCAGAGTAGAGCCAGGGCGCCCGTCTTTATGCCCAGCTTAGCTCCCCTCATGAACCTGCTGGTCATTTTCTGTGTCCATCCGCCCTGCTGTCTCTCAAGCTTCCAAGTTCCGTTTGACATACATTCATCCAGCTTCCATTACCGGTCAGGAACTGTGCCGGGAAATGCAAGCCCCTGCTCCGTGAAGCCAGGTCAGCACAGTAGCACCTCCCTGTGTGATACTGTAGTGATCAGGGTTGCCCATGTCATGTGTGCTCAGAAGAGAGCCTTCCTTACCCTCCATGTGTTTGCAAACCCACATGACTTAAGGCCCACTCTCGGCTCACACTGATGTTTAGGTTTGTGGACACATGCGTAGTTGCTCAGTCACGTCTGACTTTTGCGATACCATGGATTGTAGCCCGCCAGGCTCCTCTGTTCATGGGATTTCCCAGGCAATACTGGAGCAGGGCAGAAGGCGATGAATTTTGAGCCTTACTTTGCTAGCGTGTGAGATAAGTGCAGTTGTGCGGTAGTTTGAACATTCTTTGGCATTGCCTTTCAATACTAATGCCCGGTAAATCCCATAGACAGAGGAGCCTGCTGGGCTACAGTCCATGGGGTCGCGAAGAGTCGGACACGACTGAGCGACTGCACTTTCACTTTTCACTCTCATGCATTGGAGAAGGAAATGGCAACCCACTCCAGTATTCTTGCCTAGAGAATCCCAGGGATGGGGGAGCCTGGGGGGCTGCGGTCTGTGGGGTCGCACAGGGTCGGACACGACTGAAGCGACTTAGCAGCAGCAGCAGCTGGAGCAGGCTGCCATTTCTTCTAAGGGATCTTCACGACNAGGAAATGGCAACCCACTCCAGTATTCTTGCCTAGAGAATCCCAGGGATGGGGGAGCCTGGGGGGCTGCGGTCTGTGGGGTCGCACAGGGTCGGACACGACTGAAGCGACTTAGCAGCAGCAGCAGCTGGAGCAGGCTGCCATTTCTTCTAAGGGATCTTCACGACACAGAGAATGAATCCCTGGCTCTTGCATCTCCTGTATGGGCAGGCAGATTCTTTGCCCCTAGCCACCTGGGAAGCCCCATGTTCATATTTGTAGTATAACACAAAACTAGATTGCTTGAGTATTAGAAAAACTGATACTACAGTTACCTGAACGAGCTGCACTTTCATGACAAGCCAGGAACATCTCCATTCTCTCTCAAACCCAGTGGGTTCTCTTTTTGCTTTTGGGTAAAACCCTGGGCAGATCCCAGAATTCTTCTGCTCACTCATTCTCAGATGTTAAGGTTAAACCCAAATTCTAGGGAGATAAGTTTTAAATACTGGAAGTCCAAGATTTTTCAAATCCACAAATAAAACTCAGTCTTTGCATTTGGTGCTATTTTATTGTTCTATTGCATATATGGAAGTTGTATTATTGAGTTTTTCACAATGTTTTGACTTTTCTTTGATTCACCTTATGAAACCACTTTAATAATAATTATTTTTATTTTAATAACTTGTTCCCAGTAGAATGAAAAGTACTTTGCAGCCTTCTAAAAATCCCATTTACTTAATCAGTTGATTGCTGTAACATCAGAAATGAGGAAGAAGTATTTGAGGCACCAGGACTTGCGCAGCACTAATGAACCAAAGCTGGCGTGGATCAGAACAGGACCAATGGAATTTCAGGATTCCTAATTAGGAACTATCTCAGGCTAAACAAGATTCATGAATCCACACAGCTTCAGAAGAAGTCTGCAGTTGTGGCAGATTGCTTTCTTTCTTTCTTTCTTTTTTTTTCAGAAAGATCAAGCTAAATGACAGAATTTCCAGATTTCTTAAAAAAAAGTTGAAGTGTAATGACCTTGGTATTTTATTCTATGACTAGTGTTACTGTATTACTGTCCATGAGTTTTTTGGTGAAAGTAAAATGTGTCTAACTAAGTCAGCCATGTGAGTAGGATCAGTGAAAGCTGGTCACTGCTCCTGCATAATAACCCACAAGTGGTCATAAAGTCAGATGGGCTCTCGGTTTTCTAAATCCCTGGAAAATGCATCGCCTTAATTAGCAGACACCAGCTTGAGTGACTCTCTTAGAGACTCCCAATTAACTAAGCTTCTAGACTAACATCATTAATACTTCCCTCTTAGTAGTTCGAGTATAGATGGATATATGCACACATATATACACATATTTTATATATGTATATCTTACATATATATATATAATCAACAAACATTCTCAACACTTTGTCACCCTAAAACCCAACCCATATGTATATTTTCTGGTAGTAAATGAGAAAGAATGAAAGTAATGCAGTTTATTAAGCAATTACTCTTAGAAGCAACACACCACACAATAGCTCACAAGCATGTGAGATTATATTTGCTGCTGTTTTCAGTCACTTCTATTTATGCTTCTAACTGGATAAACTCATCATGCCCCCTACTGCTTAGGAGCAATACTACCACAGTGTAACACAACACAAAACATCCTGGTATACTCCAGAGATTTACTCCAGGCCATATGCTATCTTTCAGAATGCTTGTTGAACACCGTTGTTTGTCTCCCCTTGGTCAGCAATGCCAGGATAAATCTGTGGAGTCGTGCTGGCAGAAGAAATGGCCTCCAATCGGCAACAACAAACAAGTTCCTTATTACTGACCCTACCATCTGTCCCACTTTCCACATGCCACACTTCACATAGGAACAGGTTTCAGCCAGGCCACATTCAGTGTGCAGCCAACATCCACCAGTAGGGTCAGTTTGAATACCCAGGTTGTATCTGTGCTTAGCCCCATACCTAGCTAACATCCTTCATCCAGACTGGAACGTGGTTGGTGTATACTGCAAAAGTCCTTTGAGAGCTCCACTGCCGATCGGAGAGTGTTCACTAACATCTTGCATCAGGCATGTGTAGTCAGTGAAGCCATCAGTCTCTCTGTGGGAAAGGCAAAAGTAGGTGTTACGTTACCTTAGGGTGTATACCCACCGAGACCACTCTGCTTGTAGGCAGTGGGAATGAAAGCAGTGCTGCCTGGCACATTAACTATTAACCCTTTAAAAACTTGTGTAGAATAGCCAGACATATTCCCAAGATGAAGTANACCTTAGGGTGTATACCCACCGAGACCACTCTGCTTGTAGGCAGTGGGAATGAAAGCAGTGCTGCCTGGCACATTAACTATTAACCCTTTAAAAACTTGTGTAGAATAGCCAGACATATTCCCAAGATGAAGTAATTTTCTAAAGGCTCATTTTATAAAGAGATAGGTGATCCTACGTATTCTCTGTTGTAGTCTCAATATTAATCAGTCTCAGTATTTATCGCCACTTGCAGTATATCTTCAGTGCTGAAAACATCACATTTGGTGACAAGAATTAAAAAAAAAAAAGCAGTGCTCTCAAACCAGGCATACCAAAGTAAGTGTGCCAAGAGGATATTATGGAAAAACTGATAGAGATACAGAGCTGGCAGAATGTCCTCAGAGGCACACAATGAGGGCACTTGTCTTTTCCTGCTAAAACCATAATGAGAAAGCTTACTGAAAAGTTCTATTAGGTGTTTGTGTATTAAAAAAAAAGAAAAAAGAAAAACTCTTCCTCTGTCTGGAATTTAATGCTACACAAAGTACTGAATAGTCAAGCTTCAAGAGAGATGATAAACCTGGAAGAATTACATTACTACCCAAAGTATTTGTCATTGTACAGCAATTTAAAATTTAACAACCACACTAAACACCAAGCTAAATCAATAGTAATATGTTCTGTCTCTCCAAGGCAGATGTTTAAATCTGCTGAAAACATTACAGGGTTGTGTGGCATGGTATTAGGTGGGAAATGTGTCACTGAGGCTGGCATCCAGCATAGTCAGCTCTGGGAAGACACTATAATCTTAGCATTTTTAAATGACCCACTATTGCACAGCTACAAAAGACCTCCAAACACTACACAGTGTGGTGGTACCAACAGCTGAACAATTAACATGCTTCAAAGTGAACCGTTGCATTGGCATTTGCCATATGATTCCTTAGGCTTCATGAGAAAAATTTACAGGCAAATCACCTTTGGAAAATATAATTATGGAATGGAGAGATGTGTTAACTGAGACTTTCTTTGATTTGCATCCCTTTTAAATATTATAGTGTTTATTGTCCATTTTATTCTTTCTATTCTGAGACAACCTAGTGAACAACTCTTTTCTGGTGTTCAGTTCAGTTCCGTCACTCAGTCGTGTCCACTCCCTACGACCCTGTGAACCACAGCACGCCAGGCCTCTCTGTCCATCACCAACTCCCGGAGTTCACTCAAACTCACGTCCATCGAGTCCGTGATGCCATCCAGTGATCTCATCCTCGGTCGTCCCCTTCTCCTCCTGGCCCTAATCCCTCCCAGCATCAGAGTCTTTTTCAATGAGTCAACTCTTCGCATGAGGTGGCCAAAGTACTGGAGTTTCAGCTTTAGCATCATTCCTTCCAAAGAAATCCCAGGGTTGATCTCCTTCAGAATGGACTGGCTGGATCTCCTTGCAGTCCAAGGGACTCAAGAGCCTTCTCCAACACCACAGTTCAAAAGCATCATTTCTTTGCCACTCAGCCTTCTTCACGGTCCAACTCACATCCATACATGACCACAGGAGAAACCATAGCCTTTGTTGGCAAAGTAATGTCTCTGCTTTTCAATATGCTATCTAGATTGGTCATAACTTTTCTTCCAAGGAGTAAATGTCTTTTAATTTCATGGCTGCAGTCACCATCTGCAGTGATTTTGGAGCCCCCCAGAAATGAAGTCTGACACTGTTTCCACTATTTCCTTATCTATTTCCTATGAAGTAATGGGACCAGATGCCATGATCTTTGTTTTCTGAATGTTGAGCTTTAAGCCAACTTTTTCACTCTCCTCTTTCACTTTCATCAAGAGGCTTTTTAGTTCCTCTTTACTTTCTGCCATAAGGATGGTGTCATCTGCATATCTGAGGTTATTGATATTTCTCCTGGCAATCTTGATTCCAGCTTGTGCTTCTTCCAGCCCAGCATTTCTCATGATGTACTCTGCATAGAAGTTAAATAAGCAGGGTGACAATATACAGCCTTGACATACTCCTTTTCCTATTTGGAACCAGTCTGTTGTTCCATGTCCAGTTCTAACTGTTGCTTCCTGACCTGCATATAGATGGCATAAACAAAGAAATGAGCCAGTTGCTTTCAGCTTAGATTCCTTCCCTTTCTTTACAAATTTGATTTCTACATTCTTCCAAGGTCCCCCTTAATTGTGGCACGTTCTTTTCACATCTTTTGGGTGGAATTCAGACTATTCCTGCTTGACTTGTCCAAATACTTGGTGTTTTCTTGGGTTCCAGCACAGTTTGTGACTTCAGTCATCAAGTGCTGAGTATAAATTTCTGTTCTGATGGCGGGAAGTTTCCGGGGGAAAGGCCTAAGTGGTTAGGAAGTAAGAATTCTATCAGAGGAATATTAAGGTAGCTCAATCTGGCCTGGTGAAATCTCTGTGTATCTAAAAAAGAAAGCAACGGATTTACTATAATGGATTTGTGAGGCACTACTTGGGGTAAATGAGAGCTCAGCTAAATCTTGGTACTAAGCATGGGGTCTGCTGCTCATTTTCTCATCCGTAAAATGGGAATAATGGCAATGCTTACATCAGAGGTTATTGTAAAGATTATAGGAAATAATGAAACATGTTTAACACAGGCTCTGGCACAATAGGCACTCTGGATTTTGTTATTTATGTCATGATTTCTAGCACTTTTAAAGCTTAGGGGTTATGAATAGAGATTCTAATTAGGGTCATGCTTGATTTCAAACCTTAATGCAACTCATTTTTACTGTGTAGACACAGAAAGTAAATAAATGAATTGGCCTCAGCTGACTCGATTGGAAAATGAGACACCTCAATTCCAGTTTTGACTTTCTAATGACTTACCATGCTACCTCTGCAAATGATATAAACTCTGGACTCTATTGAAATCCTTTCCAGCTTAAAGAATGGTGACCCTGGATATACTCTCTCTTACATATAGAAAATAACCATAGTCCATTGTGGAGGAATTCAAAAATAACAGAAAGCATCTCTCAGTTTAATATTTCTCCTATTAACCTGTCATTTTTTAATGAAAATTCATTGGCAAAAATCCTCTCTAGACATCCTCTTTTAAAAGACAGCTCTCAATCAGTCAAGTTATTTATTGCCTAAAAGTGAATGGTATAGAAGGTATAAAACAAAAACATCCTGCTGTAGGACCCTGAAATTTACCTGGAAAGAAAAAAATTACCACTGTCTTTTAAAATGTTCTTTTTCCATTTAATAAAGCCCAAATGGGCTTATCTGGTGGCTCAGTGGTAAGGAATCTGCCTATCAAGAAGGAGACTCAGGTTCAGTCCCTGGGTCAGGAAGATCCCCTGGAGAAGGAAATGGCAACCCCCTACAGTATTCTTGCCTGAAAAATCCCATGGACAGAGAAACCTGGCAGGCTGTAGTCCATAGGGTCACAAAAGAGTCAGATGCGACTTAGCAACTAAAAAACAACAACAACATGGTTTTAAAAGACGTTTACAGATTTAAATTATTTGAAACAATACAATTTTTTTAAAGTCAAGAGTGATCAGGAATCATTTAGGAAGTAAAAAGTACTTGTATCAGAAATCAGAGATAAGCTATATGGCTAAAACAGAACACCAAATTTAGCTCTGAAGTTAATAGTAGCAGTTAGCTTTGCAGTGCTTGTTGTCTAATAAAAGAGGATGGCTAGGTTTGTCTTAAGAGACAACATTTTGTTCTTGGCAGGCACTTAATACTGGGAAATTTTGTTACATGTATCTATATTTAAGAAACATTCTTTAGTATAATGTACAATGCCTACAGCTCCTATTTTGTGAAAGACACAAAAATGTCTTTCAGTTAACTACATCACTTCAATTCTTAGTAGAAGCTAAAGTCAAAGTATTAGTCGCTCAGTCATGTCCAGCTCTTTGAGACCCCAAGGAATGTATTCTCCAGGCTCCTCTGTCCATGGGATTCTCCTGGCAAGAATACTGAAATGGATTGCCATTCCTTTCTCTATGGGATCTTCCTGACCCAGGGACTGAACCTGTATCTGCTGCATCTCCTGCATTGCAGGCAGATTCTTTGCCACTGACCCTAGCCAAGTCAGCTCAGTAAAAGTATCTATATGCAGAGCTGAGCTACTAAACTCTAGGATTATTGCTTCATGGTGGCCAAACTTAATGCTTTAGAGAAACCTAGAAAAATGGTGGATTAAGCTGCCCTTTAGGAAGATTTTTTATAAATATCAATTATTTCTGAGACACTTTTTAAATAAAAAATGTACATGAGATCCTGCCTATAAGAAGTAACCCACTAGCTACTATTCACCTTTGTGTAAATTATTCTGTTAGATTTTTACCATTTATACTCTCAACATTGGGTTACTCTTCAATACTAGTTCTACTGAGAGAAGATACATGTCAAAGGCAGTACTGACATACTTCATCATTAGGCCTAGGACTTCTTTGAAAAAGAAACATTCAGCTTGTCCCAGCAGAACTGGGCAGAACTTTCTAAAAGTATGTAGTAAAACTTCACTGCTAAATCAGCAACCACCAACTTCTAAAACTGAATGTCAAAATGAAAAATTTAAGTAGTGAGCATCTACTTATATTTTAAGATTTAGCCAAATGATAACCTTTTCTAGGAAACCTTTGTTAACACAATTTTCCCTTTTCCTCCAAAACTATGTATAGTATTATATATATATATATGTAAAGTTTATATATATATATAGTTTTTTTATATGCATAGTAATTCTATAACAACCCCAGAAGATAATGACTGTTATTGTTGTCATTTTATATATGAGGAAAATAGTACACAAAGAGGTTAAATAATTTGCCCTAAACTATCCAGCCTGTCAGTAGCAACACAAAGAATTGTACTCAGCCAGTCTGGCTTCAGAATCCATGCTAACTATACTATGTTGTGATGCAAAATGCAATCTTATTTTAAACAGATCATTTACCAAAGGAAAACAAACATTTATACTCAAGTTTAATAAAAATGGTTATTTTCATTTTGGACTGAATCATAACTTAGTTTAAAAATTGGAGGCAATTATCTTCTCATTTCTTGAAAACTTATGATCAGCCCAGCACCAATTCTATAAAGTTCTGGCTTGGTCAAAAGTCATTATCTATTAATAGAAGATAAATAAATTATTATCAATATAACATTGATTCCCATAATTATATTATCGATGTAATTAACCCTTAAAAACCAGTCTCCACCTATGTAGAATATAATTTTAAATTAAAAATGGAACATAGAATGTATAATAAGTTCTGTGAATTCTGTGTATCACAGAAAGCTTCATACAAATGGAAAGTGTTTTTAATTAAAATATATTATATGCTAATGTATAGCAGTTACATGGAAAGAAGTCTAAAATGTTTTATGCCATACACCAAAGCAAATTCCAAAAGGACTAAATAATTAGATATAAAAACAAACCAATGAATAGGTAGAAATTAAAACTGAATGTTTATCAAACTTCAGCAATAGATTTAGGGAGAGTATAATAAACATGGCAGAGTTAATGTTTTTAAGGTTAAATTAAAATTTTAAGAAATATACCTTGATAACTCTATAATCAAATTCATGAACAAAAGTACAACTAGTAAAGAACATATAAAAGATTTTTAAACCCACTAGTTTTTGAAAAAAAATTGAAGGAAAATAGATATCATTTTTATATCACATAACCAATAGGCAGCAGAAAAATCACATTTATGTATATTAAGACAATATCAAGTATATCAGTATGTAACTGGTGATATTGTAAAAATCGATCACTTTGGAAATATTAATTGTTTCAACTCTTTGGAAAAGAAATCCTATAATCTGTGTGTGTGTATGCATGCTCAGTCATGTGTGACATTCTGTGAGCCCATGAACTGCAGCCTCTGACAGGCTCCTCTGTCTATGGAATTTTCCAGGCAAGAACACTGGAGTGGGTTGCCATTTCCTACTCCAGAGATCTTCCCAACCCAGGGATTGAACCTACATCTCTTGCATCTTCTGCATTGGCAGGCAGATTCTCTACTATTGTGCCACCTGAGAAACCCTTTTAATTAATTCTAAGGAAATATTCCCAAATACATTTTTTTAAATGTGCACACAAGTTCACTTCACCATTATTTTATAATCAAATATAACTATAAAAACTTGGAAGCAATACAGAAAATTGATAAAGTCATGGTACATCATTGAATAAAATATTTCAGTTTCTAAGCAGTGTTCTGGCACACTCCACAGGATAAAATGCAAAATGAGTAAATATATTATCAGTCATTTTACATCATGATGACCTGCACATGAAAGAGATGAAAGGAGAATCCATAAGAATGATAAGAATTTTTAGAGCATTAATTTTGTGTGTGTGTGTGTTTTGCTTTTCTCCATATCGGTTTTTTCTATAGTATTATGTTACCTTTATAATTGAAAAGTATAGAAGCAAGATGTTTTATGCATATTTCTTATGCTGTAAGGATTTCCTGCATCTTATTGAGTTTCTATCTTAGTAAACTATTCTATAGTCAGGTTAGTGGATGTTAAATATATTAGTGAAATGATATAGTAGTTTATCTGTAGGGCCATTTTCTATATCACTAAAGGGAAAAAGTTCTTAGCATTATATTTTTTTATTATTAGTAACAGCTCTTGCACTGAAGTGTTAACCTCAATCATGATGTTCCTTTTGATGAAAGCATTAGCAGAGATTTAACTGATTGAACTAAAGAATGCTGAGATGTAAGAAAGTCTGATGAAGATAATGAAGGAATTACATTATTTGTGTGTATCTTTAAAAATATCTTTAAAAACAGGTTTTTTTGTTCCCCTCTCCCCACCCTGGGCTTCTTTCTCCACGTTCCTCCCAATTTTAGTTGTGTTCACTCTTAATAGTGTGGTAATTGTAAGGTCACAGAAATCTTTTCAAATGTATTTCAAATTATAGACACCTTAGCAACCAAGCCAAAGTAAATAAATGAATGAAAAGTTTTGTAATATAAGAAAAAATGCATTAAGGTAACCCTAGAAACTATAATAATTTAGTTTTTAATAATCTTTCTTCATTGCTAGTCCAACTGAGCATAACATGAAAGGTGGATTTCCTTCCTGTTATGACTGGATCTTGACTTGTAGCCTCATTCTTTAGGAGACTATACTTTGAACTTCTCAGTAGGGACATCTTGATTTCACCTCTGTATTGAGTCATACACAGTCATGTCATGACGACTGGCATTTGAACTCAAGGTTCTTCAGCTCCTATGAACATTCACACACACAAACACAAATAGTTGTCTCTTCAGCTTCCACTGCTCTTGACCTTCTCAGTGTCTTTCAGTTATCTTGCTCTGACATAGATCATGGACCAACCATCTATGCTCCTTGTCCTTCTTTTGTGCACGTCCCATAACACTAACATTTCTCAGGTGGAGGTAAGAGAGGTATTGATGACTGTTTTTTATGACTGCTGTTTGACAGAGTTAGTGAATATGGTGGTGCCTGAGTATTATTATATATGTGAAGAGTAACATTCTCTTTCAGATACTGTTTGTGAGGATTATAGTAGGGAGAAAATGCTGCATATTTCGCCTCACCCTTTCATGGGAAAATTATGAAGCATGGCTCACTATAAACACACGAAAGCCGATAAGGATGAATACCGTGTTATTGTGTTTGTCCTGCTCCTAGTGACCGATTACATCTTGTAATCTCCTTCTGTGGAATTTTTTCATGCTTCAAAATTCTTTGGGTTCTACCACAAAACCTTTGTGCACCTTCTATATATAAAGTGGCATCTTATGTACTTTGTATGAAGTTAAACTCACTAGCATATTTTCCTCAACTATATTTATATTTTAAAACTTATTACAGTGATTTCAATAGGTAATAACTGGATACGTAGGTGATAAACAATTGATAGATAGATAGATGTTAAGGAAAATTCAGAAGATAGATATTAAAGTGAGGAAAATAAAATGGAAAAAGAATGGAGTTATTAGGCAAGGGTCTATCAGTGGCCTTATGTTTGCTAATAAAAGAATGTAGAGACTAAGACTCTAAGCTGCCTAGCAACCAATTGTGAGACTATTTCTAATTGGAGAAATCCAGGAATATTACAAGAATCTTTTAAACCACAGTTTGACAGAGGAGCCGTATTTCACAGAATGAAGAAGTTCAAGTTTCAAGTTTAAGGTTGAGCAGAATGTGCAGAAGAACCTGAGTGCATTCGGTGCTGCTGTTATAAGGATTTCTTAAAGGAATAGTCATCCTATGGGTGGCATGTTGAAGGGTTATTTGAGTGGGTAAGGCTAGAGTCCTATTGATTAAGATATGATTGAAGTAAGCCATGGGAGATAGGCCTTCCCAGGTGGTGTTAGTGATAAAGAATCCGCCTGCCAATGCAGGAGACACAAGAGACTCATGTTCGATCCCTGGGATGGGAAGATCCCCTGGAGTTGGAAATGGCAACCTGCTCCAGTATTCCTGCCTGGAGAATCGCAATGGACAGAGGAGCCAGGCAGGCTACAGTCCATGGGACTGCAAAGAGTTGGACATGACTGAGGAACTGAGTGTGCACGTGTGTGTGCACATGCGCATGCACACACACACACGATAAGGTCAAGGCCTGAAACTAGAGAAGTGCAAAGAAGATAGAGGGGAGAAGTGGATAAGAGAGAATTGAGAGGATAAATGAGCTGTACTTGTTGATCAACTAGAAAGCAAAATGAGAAGTTAGAGACTGTGCTAAGATTTCTAGACTCTGTGTCTCCATGATTAGATCCATGATTGTGAAGAGGAAGACAAGAACTCTATATAGGCTTCCCAAGTGGTGCTAGTGGTAAAGAACCCACCTGCCAAGGCAGGATGGAGACGGAAGAGAGGTGGGTTAGATCCCTGGGTGGCAAAGATCCCCTAGAGAAGGGCATGGCAACCCACTCCATTATACTTGCCTGGAGAATCCCACGGAGAGAGGAGCCAGGCGGGCTGCAGTCCATGGGGTCGCACAGGGTCGGACACAACTGAAGCAATTTATCATACAGGAAGGAGCTAAAAATTTGAATCTAGAGCTCAACAAGTGAAGCGTTTTAAGAACACAGGAGGCTCTTTCAGAACCTTCTGTAGGCTTTCAAGAATGATTACAGAACGACAGGTTCTCCAAGGAACTGCCTGTGGCCTGCCAAAATCTGGATGGGCTCCAGTGGGAGAGGACAGTGAAACTGTATTTGGTTTCGCACCTCTATCCACATGCTAAATGTCTCCTCTTCCTGATAGATATTATTCTGTAGCTTATGAAATTAAAATGTCGTTCCAGGAACTATTGACTTCTATCTCCAGCAAGAAAAACAACAGCAACAATAAAACCAAAACAAGGAAACTGTAAAGGCATCAAAGTTAGCATAGTACATTCCCAGACTCCTGTTCATTGCAGAAACAGACGAGCTCTGATTCAGGTTGCAAGAGTCTGATATATTGCAATGTTCCTGCCACGCAAGCAGGCAGCATTCCCTCCCCAAGTCCCGTAAGAGCACTTTACATTTTCTTCCCATCTTTCAGCTCATAAACATGTTTCTCTTCAGAACACACACCATATGCCATTGGAAAAGGGTTGTAAAGTTTTATAGATATATTTGAGAGTATTATAAGAGTATAATAAAGCAAAAGTAATGCAAAGGAATGGGAATTATTGAACAATGGAATTAAAATATTAGGCACGGATAACTCTAACCACATCCAGCTTCTGTTTGTTTGTGCAATCCATAAAAACCCAGAACTCTTGTTTAGTTCAAAGATATGAAGCCTTTGAGTTAAGCTTTAAAAAAAATAAGTAATGGCTATATTTTTTAAAGAGTATGTTTCTGTATTATCTTAAATACCATATATGAAGCTCTGTGTATTTGGAGGTGAGAAAATTTATTCTCTTTTGTACCTCTTTGGGATTTTTCCTTTTTCTGAAAGGATTAATTACATTCATTTAATTAGCTTTTATTGAGTTGTCTGTACCAGTGAGAGTGTAGGAGGGTCTAGAATAGAATAACTAATTCTTATTCCTAAGAAGCATGTATTCCAACATGAATCAACAGTCATTCCATTCATTTATTCACTAAGCATTTATTAAATACCTGCTACTACGTGCTTGGTTCATCCAAAATCAGCTATACAGACAAGGTTTATTATTACAATATATAGCATCACGCAGGTGAGATTAACAGCTTCCATTTAATATGCTTTTTCCATAATCCAAGATGTTCAAAGAAGCTTGGCCACAAGTTAGTGTTTCAAAATGCAGGCAACACAGAGGTATATAAGACAAGGAAATGAATCCAGAAATGGCAAAGTTGGAATCAAAGTTCTCATAAGGACCAGGAAAATGTGTAGCAGGCAAATTAGAATTGGACGGGTGCCAGTAAGAAACTGCGAAAGATGCTAATTATTGAGATTGTTTTAACCTGATGTGAGTAATAAAGCTTAATGGGGATGGGGGGAAATGGTTTGACAATGACCTTTCCAGCAGCCTTCAAGTAAGGCTTTTAGAGGAATCAATGACTATGTCATAAAATAATAAGGAAAGGAACAAAATAAGTATTTGTGTGGCTTTGTAGGGAAAAAGTAAGATACAGAAATATTATATAGAAAGGTGAAGCCAGACAATGAGAGATTTATAGCTCTGCTCATAAGCTTCAGTTGTCCCCTTTGTCAACCAAAAACCTAACTTTGTAGCTTAGGACTGAAGGATCTCCAGTATCTAAACCCAGGCTCCCTCTCAGCATACTACAACATTGCTCTCATTCATAAACCTGGAGCCCCAACTAAGCTTTTGTCTGTGTTTTAAGTCTTAGTAACTCAGTCATGTCCAACTCTTTGCAACCCTATGTACTGTAGCCTGCCAGGCTCCTCTGTCCATGGAATTCTCCAGGCAAGAATACTGGAGTGGATTGCTATGCCCTCCTCCAGGGGATCTTCCTGACTCAGGGATTGAACTCGGGTCTCCTGCATTATAGGTGGATTCTTTACCATCTGAACCACCAGGGAAGCTGTGTTGTCTGTGTTTACGTGCTCTCTATTTTCCTCTTTCTTCTTTGCACACATTATCTCATTGTTTGTGATGTCTTTTCTCTGTATGCCATAATGTCCAGACCTGAACATGCTTTAGGACCTTGTTCATGTTTAGGAAGACGTGCCTTATCTCTCCAACTAAATACAACATTTCTCTTGCATGACACTCTATTTCAATGATAGTGTTCTTTATGCCAGTCTTTCCTTTTCTATTAGACTGTAAACTTTTGAAGGGCAACACTCAAGTATGATTTCCCTTGGAGTTTTTCCCCACAACCTTGACAAATGACTTGTACACAAATAAAACTCAAAAATATTGGTTGAATGAATAAATAACTGTTCATGCAGAGTAGGTAGAAAAGTCCCAAAGAAAACAAAGGATTTGAGTAAATTTCAAGCTTCTATTTCCAGGGCATTAAAAAGAACTGAAATGGGGAAGTCCTGAGCAGAAAGCACATAGAAGAAAAGATGATACTTTTACTATCTGCTGCTGCTGCTGCTAAATCACTTCAGTCGTGTCCAACTCTGTGCGACCCCATAGATGGCAACCCACCAGGCTCCGCCATCCCTGGGATTCTCCAGGCAAGAACACTGGAGTGGGTTGCCATTTCCTTCTCCAATGCATGAAAGTGAAAAGTGAAAGTGAGGTCGCTCAGTCATGTCCGACTCTTCATGACCCCATGGACTGGAGCCTACCAGGCTCCTCCATCCATGGGATTTTCCAGGCAAGAGTACTGGAGTGGGATGCCATCGCCTTCTCCGTTTACTATCTAGTCCTCCCTATATTTACTCAACACACATATTTGAACACAGCTGTGTGACAGGCATGATTTTAATTAATACTATTATAGTCAGTCCTTGCTCTTCGAGAAACTAGCGTAGGGAGAATGTAAAGTACTCAGGGGAGTGGAGTGAATGTTATGAATGGGTTAACCTCAAGTGTTATATAAATAAATGTTGACAAGAGTGCTTCCTAGAGGAAGCAGCACGTGGTGCTAGTGGAGATGCAGGTTCAATCCCTGGGGGTATAGCAACCCATGACAGTGTTCTTGCCCGGAGAATCCCTTGGACAGAGAAGCCCACCAGGGTACAATCCATGGGGTCACAAAGAGTCAGACATGACTGAAGCAGCTTAAAAAGAAAGAGCTAGGATTCACTAGATTAAGACTAGAAGAAAGAGGTTTAGGGCCCAGAGAACAGCATATGTGTACATGGAGAGGCATGAGATATAATGGAGCCTTTGGGGATTGAAAAGAATTGAGTTTGGTTTCAGTTTAAGTACGGATGAGTGGAAGAAGTGCCCAGGCAGGCACGTCAAAGCAAGTGCTTGTTTTGTTAAGATCCAGAGCTTTCGACAGGACATTTATATACAAATGCTTCATAATCTACAGATAATAAAAATTACTAGGATAGAATCAAGTGTGTCAGATATTCACATTTAGAAGTTCTACTCAAGCAAATATATCAGATTTATGTTTAGATATTAGAATCTAAAGAAAAGGTATCCCAACTTAAATCATTTGGGAACCTTGTACTAAAAGTGGAGAAGTAGTAACCACTGCCTCTCAGTTTCTCCAGCTATTCATCACTTAATACCACATCTGTTAGAATGAGAGCCAAAGGAAAAAGTCTCACACATAGAGTAAATTTCACTCATTTTTATCCCCCAAATTGAGACTCTGTGACAGATCAGGCAAGAGCAAGGCTAAAGTTAATCCTTGTTTTATTAATCTCAAATAGATGTGTAAGCCAATAATAGTACAGGAGAAAGGGATGATATAAATTACATCTCCACTAACCAGTACAGTATCCACCTGCAGTGCAGGAAATATGGACTCATTCTGTGGGTTGGGAAGATCCCCCGGAGGAGGACATGGCAACACACTCCAGTATTCTTGCCTGGGGAATCCCATGGGCGGAGGAGCCTGGCGGGCTACAGTCCACGGGGTCGCAAAGAGTCGGAGGCAACTTTACAACTAAGCGACAACAGCAAGCAGAATGAACTACTCCCAAGCATTTATAGAAAATAAGTTCTTGCTTATCATGGTTTGTCTGGCCTATCCAGTAAATCAAAGCTTTTATTTTCTTTTAAATTTTATTTATTTATTTTTGGCTACACTGGGTCTTTGGTGCTACAGGAGAGCTTCCTCTAGTCGCAGCAGGTGGGGTCTACCCTCTAGTTGTGGAGCAGGGGCTACTCATTGCCATGGCTTCTCTTGTCGGGGAGCACAGGCTGTGAGGCGAGCGGGCTTCAGTAGTCGTGGTACATGGGCTCAGTTGCCCTGAAGCATGTGGGATCTTACCAAGCCAGGGACCGAACCTGTATCCCCTGCACTGACAGGGGGATTCTTAACCACGCACACTGGACCACCAGGGAAGCTTTTTTTTTTTTATGTCTCTTTTGGACCATGCCACAAGGCATGCAGAATTTCCCTAAACAGGGATCAAACCCATAGCCCCTATATTGTAAGCATGGAGTCTTAACCAGTGGACCACCAGGGGTGTCCAAGGCTTTTAAATCTCAGGCCTAAGTAGGTATTTACCATGAAACTAGGGTCTTTCTTTCACACCAAGTAGAAAAGTCAGGGTACACAGACAGAAGGAGAATGCCTTTCCTAAATTCATAAGACAAAGATTGCCCAGCATTTCACTAAGAAAAGATCATGAAAACCACTCTATTTTCTGTGTGGATGCACAGACATTTGGAACAGGAGGCAAGTAAGAGATGGATCATACAGGATGTCCAAAAATGCAGGCAAATTTTAGTAACATCTAATTTTTCTCCGTGGGCCTCTATCCTTGGAAACCAAATATTTTACCTCTAGTATCTGTCCAAATATGGAGGAATAAATCCCAACTGGATCATGGAAAATATATTTTCCATTCTTGGGAGACACTGAAACAAGTTGAAGAAAATAATATAAAATGCAAAACACAAATTTGCATATGGACATTGACCTATTGAATCTGTGCTTGGAATAAATTTAGTTCTTTGGTTTCCCTTGGCTGTCTGCTGGGAAACTGTGCCTCTCTGTGATTTTAAAATTACTGAGAAAAGTTACTAAAAGTTATAATATTAAAGCATTGTGACCCAGTTAGCATGACTATTTGCCTTTTCTCATAGCAAAGCATTAAGAGAAATAAATAAGCTCAGGTGTAAGAGAATTATTTTATTAGGGATTAAAATCTATCTGGTTCAACTAATGACATATTAAAATGGCAGAAATATGTGCTGTTGGGAGCAGGGCAGGGGGAACCACTGGCTTCAGTAAAATAAGAAAGGAGTTCATTCTGAAATTTTTTTCTGGTTCCTACACGTCAGTCATTGTGTCATTTTAAACTGTAAACTCACTGATTGATCAGTGACTTTCATGCAGACATTTAAAGTGTAAACTACTTCTCTCAAAGTTGTTTAATGAAACAAAATCCAGGGAAAAGTGAAACACAAGAAACTCCAGCATGATTTAAAATACAGGGATGGAACTTCGCCATGGCAGGCCATATTTGGCAGGGACCCAGATTCATTACTGCATATTGACTTCTGTGTGCTGAGGGCTCAGAACCTGCATCGTCCTGACAACTCAATAAAGATATTCATCCAAACCCAGCAGTCGCTAAATAGGAAACAGGATGCTTAGGATGGTGTAATGTAGCATTTTTTTAAAGTTGTTAGAGACTAGATAGGAAATAAAAGAAAAATTGAGGAACAATGAAAGAATAAAAACCAAAAGTAAATATTGATAAACTTTCATGTGTATTTTCTTGGTGAATAAATACTCTCATCCATTTTAAAAGCATTTAGGTTTCTTATTTTCTTACATTCAAAGGACCAATAAAGAAAAATTTCATAAATAAGCTAGTATATAAATGTGATGTCAAGGAGCACATGTATTTTTCTTTATATATTTACTTTGTTTATCAGATTTAGAAAGTAGCAGAGTCCTCTGGGCTATTGAAGGTGCCATATTTCAAGGTTTTCTTAAACTCATTTTATAGTACCAATTTCAGAGGGTAATAAAGGACCAAGTCTCAATGAACTAGTCAAATGCCAACCTTATTATTAGAGGCAGAATTTATTAAAAAAATAAATTTTATCTACAGGAACTGTGGTAAACTCTTGGTGTGTCTATCTTTGTCCTGGCTGGTATGCAAGGTAAATATGTTTCTGATTCTCAGTTTTCAGAAGTCAAATGAGAACCTAAAATGTTATAAGTTGGCATTAAAAATTGTAGTCAGATAGATAGATGTTAAGGAAAATTCAGAAGATAGATATTAAAGTGAGGAAAATAAAATGGAAAAAGAATGGAGTTATTAGGCAAGGGTCTATCAGTGGCCTTATGTTTGCTAATAAAAGAATGTAGAGACTAAGACTCTAAGCTGCCTAGCAACCAATTGTGAGACTATTTCTAATTGGAGAAATCCAGGAATATTACAAGAATCTTTTAAACCACAGTTTGACAGAGGAGCCGTATTTCACAGAATGAAGAAGTTCAAGTTTCAAGTTTAAGGTTGAGCAGAATGTGCAGAAGAACCTGAGTGCATTCGGTGCTGCTGTTATAAGGATTTCTTAAAGGAATAGTCATCCTATGGGTGGCATGTTGAAGGGTTATTTGAGTGGGTAAGGCTAGAGTCCTATTGATTAAGATATGATTGAAGTAAGCCATGGGAGATAAGCCTTCCCAGGTGGTGTTAGTGATAAAGAATCCGCCTGCCAATGCAGGAGACACAAGAGACTCATGTTCGATCCCTGGGATGGGAAGATCCCCTGGAGTTGGAAATGGCAACCTGCTCCAGTATTCCTGCCTGGAGAATCGCAATGGACAGAGGAGCCAGGCAGGCTACAGTCCATGGGACTGCAAAGAGTTGGACATGACTGAGGAACTGAGTGTGCACGTGTGTGTGCACATGCGCATGCACACACACACACGATAAGGTCAAGGCCTGAAACTAGAGAAGTGCAAAGAAGATAGAGGGGAGAAGTGGATAAGAGAGAATTGAGAGGATAAATGAGCTGTACTTGTTGATCAACTAGAAAGCAAAATGAGAAGTTAGAGACTGTGCTAAGATTTCTAGACTCTGTGTCTCCATGATTAGATCCATGATTGTGAAGAGGAAGACAAGAACTCTATATAGGCTTCCCAAGTGGTGCTAGTGGTAAAGAACCCACCTGCCAAGGCAGGATGGAGACGGAAGAGAGGTGGGTTAGATCCCTGGGTGGCAAAGATCCCCTAGAGAAGGGCATGGCAACCCACTCCATTATACTTGCCTGGAGAATCCCACGGAGAGAGGAGCCAGGCGGGCTGCAGTCCATGGGGTCGCACAGGGTCGGACACAACTGAAGCAATTTATCATACAGGAAGGAGCTAAAAATTTGAATCTAGAGCTCAACAAGTGAAGCGTTTTAAGAACACAGGAGGCTCTTTCAGAACCTTCTGTAGGCTTTCAAGAATGATTACAGAACGACAGGTTCTCCAAGGAACTGCCTGTGGCCTGCCAAAATCTGGATGGGCTCCAGTGGGAGAGGACAGTGAAACTGTATTTGGTTTCGCACCTCTATCCACATGCTAAATGTCTCCTCTTCCTGATAGATATTATTCTGTAGCTTATGAAATTAAAATGTCGTTCCAGGAACTATTGACTTCTATCTCCAGCAAGAAAAACAACAGCAACAATAAAACCAAAACAAGGAAACTGTAAAGGCATCAAAGTTAGCATAGTACATTCCCAGACTCCTGTTCATTGCAGAAACAGACGAGCTCTGATTCAGGTTGCAAGAGTCTGATATATTGCAATGTTCCTGCCACGCAAGCAGGCAGCATTCCCTCCCCAAGTCCCGTAAGAGCACTTTACATTTTCTTCCCATCTTTCAGCTCATAAACATGTTTCTCTTCAGAACACACACCATATGCCATTGGAAAAGGGTTGTAAAGTTTTATAGATATATTTGAGAGTATTATAAGAGTATAATAAAGCAAAAGTAATGCAAAGGAATGGGAATTATTGAACAATGGAATTAAAATATTAGGCACGGATAACTCTAACCACATCCAGCTTCTGTTTGTTTGTGCAATCCATAAAAACCCAGAACTCTTGTTTAGTTCAAAGATATGAAGCCTTTGAGTTAAGCTTTAAAAAAAATAAGTAATGGCTATATTTTTTAAAGAGTATGTTTCTGTATTATCTTAAATACCATATATGAAGCTCTGTGTATTTGGAGGTGAGAAAATTTATTCTCTTTTGTACCTCTTTGGGATTTTTCCTTTTTCTGAAAGGATTAATTACATTCATTTAATTAGCTTTTATTGAGTTGTCTGTACCAGTGAGAGTGTAGGAGGGTCTAGAATAGAATAACTAATTCTTATTCCTAAGAAGCATGTATTCCAACATGAATCAACAGTCATTCCATTCATTTATTCACTAAGCATTTATTAAATACCTGCTACTACGTGCTTGGTTCATCCAAAATCAGCTATACAGACAAGGTTTATTATTACAATATATAGCATCACGCAGGTGAGATTAACAGCTTCCATTTAATATGCTTTTTCCATAATCCAAGATGTTCAAAGAAGCTTGGCCACAAGTTAGTGTTTCAAAATGCAGGCAACACAGAGGTATATAAGACAAGGAAATGAATCCAGAAATGGCAAAGTTGGAATCAAAGTTCTCATAAGGACCAGGAAAATGTGTAGCAGGCAAATTAGAATTGGACGGGTGCCAGTAAGAAACTGCGAAAGATGCTAATTATTGAGATTGTTTTAACCTGATGTGAGTAATAAAGCTTAATGGGGATGGGGGGAAATGGTTTGACAATGACCTTTCCAGCAGCCTTCAAGTAAGGCTTTTAGAGGAATCAATGACTATGTCATAAAATAATAAGGAAAGGAACAAAATAAGTATTTGTGTGGCTTTGTAGGGAAAAAGTAAGATACAGAAATATTATATAGAAAGGTGAAGCCAGACAATGAGAGATTTATAGCTCTGCTCATAAGCTTCAGTTGTCCCCTTTGTCAACCAAAAACCTAACTTTGTAGCTTAGGACTGAAGGATCTCCAGTATCTAAACCCAGGCTCCCTCTCAGCATACTACAACATTGCTCTCATTCATAAACCTGGAGCCCCAACTAAGCTTTTGTCTGTGTTTTAAGTCTTAGTAACTCAGTCATGTCCAACTCTTTGCAACCCTATGTACTGTAGCCTGCCAGGCTCCTCTGTCCATGGAATTCTCCAGGCAAGAATACTGGAGTGGATTGCTATGCCCTCCTCCAGGGGATCTTCCTGACTCAGGGATTGAACTCGGGTCTCCTGCATTATAGGTGGATTCTTTACCATCTGAACCACCAGGGAAGCTGTGTTGTCTGTGTTTACGTGCTCTCTATTTTCCTCTTTCTTCTTTGCACACATTATCTCATTGTTTGTGATGTCTTTTCTCTGTATGCCATAATGTCCAGACCTGAACATGCTTTAGGACCTTGTTCATGTTTAGGAAGACGTGCCTTATCTCTCCAACTAAATACAACATTTCTCTTGCATGACACTCTATTTCAATGATAGTGTTCTTTATGCCAGTCTTTCCTTTTCTATTAGACTGTAAACTTTTGAAGGGCAACACTCAAGTATGATTTCCCTTGGAGTTTTTCCCCACAACCTTGACAAATGACTTGTACACAAATAAAACTCAAAAATATTGGTTGAATGAATAAATAACTGTTCATGCAGAGTAGGTAGAAAAGTCCCAAAGAAAACAAAGGATTTGAGTAAATTTCAAGCTTCTATTTCCAGGGCATTAAAAAGAACTGAAATGGGGAAGTCCTGAGCAGAAAGCACATAGAAGAAAAGATGATACTTTTACTATCTGCTGCTGCTGCTGCTAAATCACTTCAGTCGTGTCCAACTCTGTGCGACCCCATAGATGGCAACCCACCAGGCTCCGCCATCCCTGGGATTCTCCAGGCAAGAACACTGGAGTGGGTTGCCATTTCCTTCTCCAATGCATGAAAGTGAAAAGTGAAAGTGAGGTCGCTCAGTCATGTCCGACTCTTCATGACCCCATGGACTGGAGCCTACCAGGCTCCTCCATCCATGGGATTTTCCAGGCAAGAGTACTGGAGTGGGATGCCATCGCCTTCTCCGTTTACTATCTAGTCCTCCCTATATTTACTCAACACACATATTTGAACACAGCTGTGTGACAGGCATGATTTTAATTAATACTATTATAGTCAGTCCTTGCTCTTCGAGAAACTAGCGTAGGGAGAATGTAAAGTACTCAGGGGAGTGGAGTGAATGTTATGAATGGGTTAACCTCAAGTGTTATATAAATAAATGTTGACAAGAGTGCTTCCTAGAGGAAGCAGCACGTGGTGCTAGTGGAGATGCAGGTTCAATCCCTGGGGGTATAGCAACCCATGACAGTGTTCTTGCCCGGAGAATCCCTTGGACAGAGAAGCCCACCAGGGTACAATCCATGGGGTCACAAAGAGTCAGACATGACTGAAGCAGCTTAAAAAGAAAGAGCTAGGATTCACTAGATTAAGACTAGAAGAAAGAGGTTTAGGGCCCAGAGAACAGCATATGTGTACATGGAGAGGCATGAGATATAATGGAGCCTTTGGGGATTGAAAAGAATTGAGTTTGGTTTCAGTTTAAGTACGGATGAGTGGAAGAAGTGCCCAGGCAGGCACGTCAAAGCAAGTGCTTGTTTTGTTAAGATCCAGAGCTTTCGACAGGACATTTATATACAAATGCTTCATAATCTACAGATAATAAAAATTACTAGGATAGAATCAAGTGTGTCAGATATTCACATTTAGAAGTTCTACTCAAGCAAATATATCAGATTTATGTTTAGATATTAGAATCTAAAGAAAAGGTATCCCAACTTAAATCATTTGGGAACCTTGTACTAAAAGTGGAGAAGTAGTAACCACTGCCTCTCAGTTTCTCCAGCTATTCATCACTTAATACCACATCTGTTAGAATGAGAGCCAAAGGAAAAAGTCTCACACATAGAGTAAATTTCACTCATTTTTATCCCCCAAATTGAGACTCTGTGACAGATCAGGCAAGAGCAAGGCTAAAGTTAATCCTTGTTTTATTAATCTCAAATAGATGTGTAAGCCAATAATAGTACAGGAGAAAGGGATGATATAAATTACATCTCCACTAACCAGTACAGTATCCACCTGCAGTGCAGGAAATATGGACTCATTCTGTGGGTTGGGAAGATCCCCCGGAGGAGGACATGGCAACACACTCCAGTATTCTTGCCTGGGGAATCCCATGGGCGGAGGAGCCTGGCGGGCTACAGTCCACGGGGTCGCAAAGAGTCGGAGGCAACTTTACAACTAAGCGACAACAGCAAGCAGAATGAACTACTCCCAAGCATTTATAGAAAATAAGTTCTTGCTTATCATGGTTTGTCTGGCCTATCCAGTAAATCAAAGCTTTTATTTTCTTTTAAATTTTATTTATTTATTTTTGGCTACACTGGGTCTTTGGTGCTACAGGAGAGCTTCCTCTAGTCGCAGCAGGTGGGGTCTACCCTCTAGTTGTGGAGCAGGGGCTACTCATTGCCATGGCTTCTCTTGTCGGGGAGCACAGGCTGTGAGGCGAGCGGGCTTCAGTAGTCGTGGTACATGGGCTCAGTTGCCCTGAAGCATGTGGGATCTTACCAAGCCAGGGACCGAACCTGTATCCCCTGCACTGACAGGGGGATTCTTAACCACGCACACTGGACCACCAGGGAAGCTTTTTTTTTTTTATGTCTCTTTTGGACCATGCCACAAGGCATGCAGAATTTCCCTAAACAGGGATCAAACCCATAGCCCCTATATTGTAAGCATGGAGTCTTAACCAGTGGACCACCAGGGGTGTCCAAGGCTTTTAAATCTCAGGCCTAAGTAGGTATTTACCATGAAACTAGGGTCTTTCTTTCACACCAAGTAGAAAAGTCAGGGTACACAGACAGAAGGAGAATGCCTTTCCTAAATTCATAAGACAAAGATTGCCCAGCATTTCACTAAGAAAAGATCATGAAAACCACTCTATTTTCTGTGTGGATGCACAGACATTTGGAACAGGAGGCAAGTAAGAGATGGATCATACAGGATGTCCAAAAATGCAGGCAAATTTTAGTAACATCTAATTTTTCTCCGTGGGCCTCTATCCTTGGAAACCAAATATTTTACCTCTAGTATCTGTCCAAATATGGAGGAATAAATCCCAACTGGATCATGGAAAATATATTTTCCATTCTTGGGAGACACTGAAACAAGTTGAAGAAAATAATATAAAATGCAAAACACAAATTTGCATATGGACATTGACCTATTGAATCTGTGCTTGGAATAAATTTAGTTCTTTGGTTTCCCTTGGCTGTCTGCTGGGAAACTGTGCCTCTCTGTGATTTTAAAATTACTGAGAAAAGTTACTAAAAGTTATAATATTAAAGCATTGTGACCCAGTTAGCATGACTATTTGCCTTTTCTCATAGCAAAGCATTAAGAGAAATAAATAAGCTCAGGTGTAAGAGAATTATTTTATTAGGGATTAAAATCTATCTGGTTCAACTAATGACATATTAAAATGGCAGAAATATGTGCTGTTGGGAGCAGGGCAGGGGGAACCACTGGCTTCAGTAAAATAAGAAAGGAGTTCATTCTGAAATTTTTTTCTGGTTCCTACACGTCAGTCATTGTGTCATTTTAAACTGTAAACTCACTGATTGATCAGTGACTTTCATGCAGACATTTAAAGTGTAAACTACTTCTCTCAAAGTTGTTTAATGAAACAAAATCCAGGGAAAAGTGAAACACAAGAAACTCCAGCATGATTTAAAATACAGGGATGGAACTTCGCCATGGCAGGCCATATTTGGCAGGGACCCAGATTCATTACTGCATATTGACTTCTGTGTGCTGAGGGCTCAGAACCTGCATCGTCCTGACAACTCAATAAAGATATTCATCCAAACCCAGCAGTCGCTAAATAGGAAACAGGATGCTTAGGATGGTGTAATGTAGCATTTTTTTAAAGTTGTTAGAGACTAGATAGGAAATAAAAGAAAAATTGAGGAACAATGAAAGAATAAAAACCAAAAGTAAATATTGATAAACTTTCATGTGTATTTTCTTGGTGAATAAATACTCTCATCCATTTTAAAAGCATTTAGGTTTCTTATTTTCTTACATTCAAAGGACCAATAAAGAAAAATTTCATAAATAAGCTAGTATATAAATGTGATGTCAAGGAGCACATGTATTTTTCTTTATATATTTACTTTGTTTATCAGATTTAGAAAGTAGCAGAGTCCTCTGGGCTATTGAAGGTGCCATATTTCAAGGTTTTCTTAAACTCATTTTATAGTACCAATTTCAGAGGGTA
Organism: Oreotragus oreotragus; assembly: GCA_006410675.1. NCBI lineage: Eukaryota > Metazoa > Chordata > Mammalia > Artiodactyla > Bovidae > Oreotragus > Oreotragus oreotragus. The sequence goes on from SJYX01022229.1 coordinate 663,754, forward strand.
ATAAAGGACCAAGTCTCAATGAACTAGTCAAATGCCAACCTTATTATTAGAGGCAGAATTTATTAAAAAAATAAATTTTATCTACAGGAACTGTGGTAAACTCTTGGTGTGTCTATCTTTGTCCTGGCTGGTATGCAAGGTAAATATGTTTCTGATTCTCAGTTTTCAGAAGTCAAATGAGAACCTAAAATGTTATAAGTTGGCATTAAAAATTGTAGTCTACATTTAATCGCCTTAAAACTGAGAGCTCTACCTTTCAAATTTAAATTGATATGTCAAGACTATATTTCCATCTTATTTGGTCACATAATAGTTAACCTTTACTCTGAAGGTAACGAAGGATGATTTGACCTAACTAGGTCTAAGTATAGAAAGAAGAAAAGTCTGAGGTTATAGGCAGTCTTATATTTAATTAGACTAATCAGAGCAATGCAATTGAGGACTAAAAAGTCAATCAGTGACATTAAACAGCTGCCAAATGATCATCTACTAGTCTCTTCAGTAGGCATACTCTTCAAGATACAGTTTTATTGTTACTCTTCAGAAGGAAATATAAAGACAGCAAAGAGACCTAAGACTTCTGTCTTCTTTTTTTTTTTTTTTTTGGCTAAAGGGATAAAATGAGTGACAGTAGGAAAAATTCCAGCAACAAGGTTTTAGAGAACAGTAGATTATTTCAACAAAATGTTCTTCCTTACTCTGTTCAGGCATTTAGGAGGCTAACTTTTATATGGCATATGGTAATTCTCTGTATACATATAGGATGGAATCAGATAATATTGGCTATAATGAAGGGTAAGAGGTTTGGTTTGAAAATAAGAAAGAATTTCTTAATGGTTCAGAGTACTGGAAAGATTAGTGAGAAAAGTTGCAAAGTCCCTATCTAGGAAGCCTCTGAAAAACAAATGTGACTCTATTCTAGAATATTCTTTTATCACTTAAAGATTAGAAGCTGGATGAATTTCATAGTTTTTAAGTTTTATGATTCAACACTTATAAATATTTATTTGCTTAGCTAATTATGTTTACCATCACCCCATTACCCCCACAAAACCAGAATAAAATAAAACATCCTACCTAAAGCACAGACTTTTGAAGGAGTCTGTTCTCTCCTTAAAAGATACTGCTGGTTCCCCAGTAAAATAATACAACATATAAAACCAAATCTCCAAAATAATTAGCCACCTGTCTTTCTAGATTTATCTCCCTTTTCAACATCCCTCCAGTAAACATGTTTGCCTGTTAAGTAGACTACGTGAAGCTAATTGCTATTCCTCAAATGCATTCTGCTTCTTGGAACACCATTCCCATTGCTTTTAATGCCGTTCATCTCATCTCTGCTACTGAGAGCTTTGCCATTCTTCAAGATTCAAGGCAGTAAAACTCCATGTCCTGCTCCAGTCTTGAAATATATAAGCTAACTACTGTAGATCATAATCTACTTGTAGACACAGGCCAGATGCATCTCTTTCGCAGTGCCAGACATGGTAATGTAATGTAATGTGCTCATTCTGTCAGTCATGTCTGACTCTTTGTGGCCCCATAGATTGCAGCCCACTAGGCTCCTTCACCCTTGGAATTCTCCAGGCAAGAATGCTGGAATGGGGTGCCATTTCCTTCTCCAGGGGGGTCGTCCCAACCCAGGGTACCTACACCATAATGGCCCTCACTAAATGGCCCAATAGCTAAAGCCTTGTGTCAAACTGAAACCAGCTAGTTTTGTCTCTAGAGTTCCCAAGTCCCAGGACCTGATTGTTCACAAGCCCACACTTAGACTGTTTCATTGGTCTGGTTTGGAGTTGGGCTTCCTCTCCTCTACTAGTCTCAGTTCTTATGGAAGTTCTAAGGAGTCTCAGAGTAAGAGGTGACTTTCTTCACAGACACAGCCATAATGTGTCAGCCTCCAGTAACCCTCTATAGCAGGCCTTGGTCTGGGATGAGTGCAGAGGTGCAGTGCCGCCATTCCTACCTACAGAGAACAAATCCGCAGATATGGCCTTGTAACATGTCTTTGGGAAATGATTACGAGGTACCTACAATGTGCCAAATGCTATGCCATGCTCTGAGGATAACTTAGTCAAGGCACTTAACATTTTACCTGAAATGGAGATAGACAATAAAAATTAGTTATAAAAGAGGTTGAAAGTCATAAGTGTTGAGGAGAAAAAGAAGCCATGGAAGTTGTACGGATAGGTGGAGCTGGGGAATGACACAAAGCAGGAAGACTTTCCAGTTTAAAAGGATGCTTAGGGAAGGTCAGGTTTGAACAAAGACTTGAAGAAGCGATTCATTTGACATGAGATTCCTGTAGAAAGGGCTTCCCTAGGGGCTCAGATGGTAAAGAATCTGTCTGAAGTGTAGGAGACCTGATTCAGTCTCTGGATCGGGAAGATCCCCTGGAGAAGGAAATGGCAACCCACTTCAGTGTGCTTACCTGGAGAATCCCATGGACAGAGGAACCTGGCAGCCTACGGTCCATGGGGTGGCAAAGAATCGGACAGGATTGAGACTAACACTTTCACTTTCACTTCCCGTTGACCACCTCCCTCGTGGGGTTTGCTCATCCGCCGTGGCACTGGTTGCATATGGCTTTCAGGTGGCCTCCTTCCCCTGTGACAGTGCAATGTCCAAAAGGAGTAAGTCTGTCTGCCAGTGTCTGCCAGTCCTGCTATGAAATACGGAGAGAAGGATTAAAACTGATGTGTCATTTTATGGTGGACAGAAAACACAGTGTTGTTCACTTAGAACTCTCCCCAAGGGTTAGTTACAATTAAACAGCCCCAGTTTACTAAAAATGACTGGGCTTTGCTACCTCGTGCACATTTTAGTCACTTGGCATCCCGTTTTTATAGCGTTTTCCAAGCATCCTTAGCAAAGCTAACAAAGTGTAGGCCAGGATTTTTTTCTCCCTAGAGCTCTTCTACATTTCTCCAGCTTGCTGTGCTCACATTGATTTCAATAGGAGCTTTGCATTCACAAGAAAATCACAGAGGGCTTAGTATGTGACCCATGTTTTACACAGCCATACTATTTTTAAAAAGAGAAGAAGCTCGAAGCATTTTCACATTTTTACATTGACGGGAATTGGCTCTTTTGACAAGGGGAAGTCATGGCATAGGATTTTTTAGCTAAATTAACAGAATGGAAGTGCTAAATTAAAATTGCCACATTGATTTCCTTTTTAGCTCAGCTGTGCATTATATAAAAGGGTCAGAGGAAGGATTTATTATGGGCGATGAGTCTCTGTCGCCCACTAAGAAAGACCAGTGTAGAAAATAAAGTTGTCCATTTCAGACACCCTTTGTCTTCAAGGAATGCTGTCTAGGGGCCCACGGGTGGCACAAGTGCTGAAAGGAAATGGAAATTGATAATCGGCCCTGTTAGGCTGCTTCTCTGCATGTTCAATTCATATCCTTTTGAAAAGAAGAGATTAGGATGAAATTCCTCATTGAGGAATACACATTTTGAAGAAAATAGAAACAAAGGTTCTGCGAGGCTATTTCAGTTGGTGTCAAATGTGAGAACAAGGCGACACAAACTTATATGAAGAAAGGGCTTTAACCAAATCCCCAGACAAAGGAGGAGCTAATAGCAAATATATGCAGCCGTCTTTGTGGATGCTCACAGGAGAAGTGGTACAACTTGAGTTACAAAGGACCTGGATAATTATTTGTTACTTGGAGCCAACCCCGCTTCTCCCTCTGCAGAGGGCAGGCACTGACCATCTGCGTGTCTTAGTTTTGCTTTTGTGTGAAGGAGAATTAGCCACATTTTTGTGTCTGGTAAGCTTTGCATGAAGAAATGTTTGAAGCACTGGCTTTGTTTTGTTTTAAATCTTTAAACTGTTCCCTCCACTTCGGTCAGAGGATTATTGCACATCTAACCACAAATAAATTGAAATATCAGCTGAAGAGAGCGTGTGTTGCTCGCTGACGGAATAATGGACGGCAGGTGGTAGAGGGTTTTGTTTTCAGGAAAGCACAGGAGGCTAGAAGTGACAAGAGTGATTTTGTGAGAGGGCTGCAACTGTCAGGATGAAGTCATGGGGGTCAGTAGTTCCTGAGCTGACCTTTTTAAACAAACCCTGAGAAGACCTTTCACTGGATCCTCACAGCAGTAGAGCATTCATGCCAGAAAGGTTGCCCCTCCCTCACCATACTGAGAATTTGAACAAGAAGCATATTTTCTATCATAGGGCCCGTGTTCTCGGCTTCACTCCCCAGGTAGTCTGACACTCCCTCTGCTGTCAGCCTGTGACACACGATCCTAACTGCTCACCTATCCTTAACACCTTTCTGCAGCCTTTGATACCATCTTCCTGTCAAATCATGGAAATCAAGGGACTGGGCTGCAAAGCGGGACATGCAGTGTGCTAATTTCCATGTCACTGCCTTTCAGCAGTCTTCTCGTGCAGAGCTGTTACACGGGACTCTTACCTGCCTTCTGGGGACACGCTGAAGGGATGAGATGTGTTGTCATTGGGCATAAAATTGACTTCCTAATGTTTGTGAACCAGTTATAGAATGCATGGTATTGGGCATTCTTTTCAAATACTGTTCTGGCCTCTAATGCATCACTAAAAAATCACAATAAATAACACATCCAGTGTGCTTTTATACCGAAGGCTTTTTGTTCAAAATTGCCAGCACCTGAAGGCAAGAACCTTTTGTCTACAAAGCCTGTGAAAAACAATGAGGTTTTTTTTCCCCTTTATTACTAAATAATAGTATATTATTTTTCATCTCATTATATTTTTTAATGATGTAGAGAATTTGTCTTACACACAGAAGAGGCATCCTTATGGGAGCTGTGCTCCTTGCCCAGGATGACGTGCAAATAGCTTCATTCCAGAGTCAGAGATCTCCAAAGCTATGCACCTAAATTTAGAAATTTCTTTTCCATTTGCAACTAGCACAGGAACTTTCTCACTCAGCTTCAATCTTCCGATGACCTGGTCTAGACCACCAAAATGTAAAATAAATCATTAAAAATAAGCAAATAAGCTTTTATAAGGTTTTGAAACAGATTCAAGGGACTGTAAAAGTAACAATTTTTTTGGTTTTTATTTTCAGTTTGACTTTATGTCCTTCTCTAATCTTTTGAGTAAATAAAACGATTTTTGTAAAAGATCCCTTGGACTTCCCTGGTGGCTCAATGGTAAAGAATCTGCCTGCAATGCAGTAAACTCAGGAGACACAAGTTTGATCCCTAGGTTGGGAAGATCTCCTGGAGCAGAAAATGACAACCCACTCCAGTTTTCTCACCTGGAAAATTCCATGGACAGAGGAGCCTGGCGGGCTACAGCCCATGGGGTTGCAAAGAGTCTAAGATCCCTTAGCTGCTGCTGCTGTTGCTGCTAAGTCGCTTAAGTCGTGTCCAATTCTGTGCAACCCCATAGGCAGCAGGCCACTAGGCTCCCCCGTCCTGGGATTCTCCAGGCAAGAATACTGGAGTGGGTTGCCATTTCCTCCTCCAATGCATGAAAGTAAAAAGTGAAAATGAAGTCGCTCAGTCGTGCCTGACTATTAGCGACCCCATGGACTGCAGCCTACCAGGCTCCTCCGTCCATGGGATTTTCCAGGCAAGAGTACTGGAGTGGGTTGCCATTGCCTTCTCCAAGAGAAGTCTTAATTTTTGAATCTGGAAGAAAAAATAATTTAAGCAAAAACCTAAAGTCTTAATTTTCCCAACTGATTCTAAACTCAATACTCTTCAGAACTGTTTCAGATGCTGCTGTTTACTGGTACTTAAACAAACAGAAGACTCACTAATGTCACTCATTACTCCTGGACCTAATTTTTTATTCCCTTCCCATCCCTGCTTCTTTGCAGAAGGCAAGGAACATGGAATCTATTTTCCAACCATCTATTGCTTTCTACACATGTATAAGCACATGCTCTGTATCCTTGAAAGCCAAAGTTTCTGGCTTGAAATGTTGGGAGAAAGAAAAATCTAATCTTAAAAAGAAAGAGCATCTACACAGAAGGTTAAGGACAGGGATAAAGTAGAAGGGAAAAGAAAGAAGGTGTACTCACGGTAGAGACTGAAGATCATCAAGAGAGCTCACAATGCTCAAAGAAGGGAAATTGAACCTATACCAGGAAGATACATTGGATCTAAGAATATCAACTTCTCCTGGATATCAGAAAGATATGTTTGGGAAATGACAACAATAACAGAAAAGAAAAAAGTATAAAACAAAAAAATGTCATGTGAAAAGAAAAGCCAATCTACATAAAATTATTAAAAATTTAGAAGTAGGGAATCAAAATATATTCTATAAGAATGAAAACAGAAGTAACCTCAGATATCGGAGAATTAGTAGGAATAATAATGTGTTATGTATAACTCTTTGGCAATAAAATCTAGAGAGAATAGCCAATTTCTAATCAAATATAAATGACCAAAGTTTTGAAAACATGTACCAAGTTATCATGGATAGAGCTGGAATGCAAACTTTAAATTTTGCCATGAGAAGCATATCAGTCATGAGTAGTTTTGCAGTTGAATAGCTGATAATTTTATTGGTTTCTATGTTATTTTAAAAATTACTGCTTATAAAAAGATACAGACCCCCCAAAACTTATGAAACTTGATGAACTTTACTACTAAGACCTAATAATACTACAATAAAAAATATAGGCAATTTTTAACTTATGAATAATGATGCAAAATTCTAAATCAAATAATTTTTAAAACTTCATCTTTGATGCTTTAATGATACTGCCTGTTTTATACAGCATATCTCTCCAATGGATTAAATTTCTCTTCTAGTCTCTGTATGACTTTCTAGACTGTGAATAAACCCCAGTATATAGGTTGAATCAGTATATGAGAAAGATGGTAGCGGTGCTTGACCTAACTTCCTCTAAGTGTCCTGTGCAATTATACGATAATAATAAAGCTTCAGGCTACAATTCTGAAGTGGTCTTTTAGTGAAGATTGTTCGGGAAAAAAAAAAAATCTGTGTTCATCAATACATTCACATATACTTGAAAGGTCAGATAAATGATTGACTCTTGATAATGATGAGGCATTCAATCAATAAAGGTTTTATTTGGGAAACCTGTAGTATTAGCACATTCAACCTGTCATTATACTTTTGTCCCATGGAGATGTAAGTTTTTTCTTCAAGCAACTGCTGGGATATATTTTAGAGGACAATAACCAAAATTGGAAGTTCATTGTCACTACAAAATGTTGCAAGAAGGAGATTGTGTACAGAATGAATTTTGTGAGAACTCCCCTGGATCCATAGCAGACCCAGGACTGTCATTTCATACCAGTTGTATGTCTCTAGTCCTCCTAAGCTGGTGTCAGTGCAGCACAACTTGGCCGCCTTTAGAAGGTGTCCATGGCTTCCCAGGTGATACAATGGTAAAGAACCCACGTGCCAGTGAAGGAGATGCAAGAAACTCAGGGCCCATCCCTGGGTTTGGAAGATCCCCTGGAGTAGGAAATGGCAACCCATTCCAGTATTCATGTCTGGAAAATCCCATGGATAAAGGAGCCTGGTGGGCTATAATCCAGGAGGTCTCAAAGAGTCAGATGCAACTGGGAAGGTGTGCACATGCACACGATGGTGCACTTAGCCTGGGTCTCCTTGCAGAACAGTGAATCAATGAGAAAAGGCAATGCCTAAAATACTGTAGATTCTTAGTAAACATTAGTGTGCACATGTGCCTACTAAGTGGTGTCTGACTTTTTGTGACCCGCCATGCTCCTCTGGACTTGGAATTTTCCAGGCAAGAGTATTGAAGTGGGTTGCCATTTCCCACTCCAGGGGATCTTCCCAACCAAGGGATCGAACCTGCATTTCCTGTGTCTCCTGCATTGGCAGGCAGATTCTTTACCACTGTGCCACCTGGGAAGCCCAAACATTTCTTGCTGTTGTTCAGTTGCTCAGTCATGTCCAACTCTTTGTGACCCCATGGACTGCCACATGCAAGACTTCCCTGTCCATCACCAGCTCCCAGAACTTGCTCAAACTCATTTCCACTGAGTCAGTGATGCCATCCAACCATGTTGTCCTCTGACATCCCCTTTTCCTCCTGCCTTCAATCTTTCCCAGCATCATGGTCTTTTCTAATGAGTCAGCTCTTTGCATCAGGTGGCCAAAGTACTGGAGTTTCAACTTTAGCATCAGTCCTTCCAATGAATATTCAGGACTGATTTACTTTAGGATGGACTGGTTGGATCTCCCTGCAGTCCAAGGGACTCTCAAGAGTCTTCTCCAACACCACAGTTCAAAGCATCAGTTCTTAGGTGTTCAGCCTTCTTTATGGTCCAGCTGTCACATTCATACATGACTGCTGGAAAAACCATAGCTTTGACTAGGTGGATCTTTGTCAGCAAAGTAATGTCTCTGCTTTTCAATACGCTATCTAGGTTTCTCATAGTTTGTCTTCCACTGAGCATGGGGTCTTTTAATTTCATGGCTGAAATCACCATCTGCAGTGATTTTGGAGCCCAAGAAAATAAGGTCTCTCACTGTTTCCCCGTCTATTTGCCATGAAGTGATGGAACCGTGTGCCAAAATCTTACTTTTTTGAATGTTGAGTTTTAAGCGAGCTTTGTCACTCTCCTCTTTCACCTTCATCAGGAAGCTCTTTAGTTCTTTTTCTCTTTCTGCCATAAGGGTGGTGTCATCTGCATATCTCAGGTGATTGATATTTCTCCCAGCAATCTTGATTCCAGCTTGTGCTTCATCCAGCCTGGCATTTCGCATGATATACTCTGCATACACATTGATGTAACTTAATTGAATTATTCAGACAGAAGATCATTCAGCTTTTAAATCACATCAGATGACTCAGCATTTGCAGAGTTTCAACAGATACTTTTCCTGAACTTCAATATCATGTATAATGAGAAAATTAATGTTTTACTGATTCAATAATTTCCTTCATTTACCTTTTTTTAGATCATGTTCACATGCCCAATTTCCCCTTTATGCATTTGTCCTTTGCTTCCAGAGGAAGATGGAGTTTAAATTACAGTTGGCTTCTCTCCCTGTGTACTTACCTGTGTGTATGTATACATAGTGTATAGTGTGTATAGTATATATTTTGTTTATACATGTTGTATATGTGTGTATAGCAGGCCTGAGTGAAATACAAATACCCATTTTTAAATGTTTGTGAAGTAGATATTATCTTAATGGGTCTTCGATGTTTGTAAAGTACCAGTCTTCACTGTGTCTCATCAACTGTTGTTTATAATCCTCTCTCTGCTGCTGCTGCTGCTAAGTTGCTTTAGTCGTGTCTGACTCTGTGTGACTCCAGAGACAGCAGCCCACCAGGCTCCCTCGTCCCTGGGATTCTCCAGGCAAGAACACTGGAGTGGGTTGACCTCATTTTTCCAGCATCAGTATATTTGCTGCTATGGCCTCTAATTTATGTATATAGTCTTTTTTTTCATTTTTTTAGAAACTGGTTTTATTATTCATGGGATTCCCTGGTAGCTCAGATGGTAAAGAGTCTGCTTGCAGTGTGGAAGACCTGGGTTCAATCCCTGGGTCGGGAAGATCCCCTAGAGAAAGAAACGGCAACCCACCCCAGTATTCTTGCCTGAAAAATCCCATGGATGGAGGAGCCTGGCAGGCTACAGTCCATAGTGTTGCAAAGAGTCAGACACAACTGAGTGACTTCACTTTTTCATTATTCTAGTGAAACTTCTCTCATACTCACTGACTTCTACATAAAAAGACTTTCTTACAAAAGACATCACTAGCCAGTAAAAGGTGTTCTTTTTCATCCACAAACAGTCCTATTGAAACTAAGTGTGAAGGTATTACTTAGCTTGATAGCTCTTCTCAACTCTGTTCAGTGCAGATAATCAGTTCAGTTCAGGCACTCAGTCGTGTCAGACTCTTTGTGACCCCATGAATTCCAGCATGCCAGGCCTCCCAGTCATCACCAACTTCCAGAGTTCACTCAAACTCATGTCCATCGAGTTGGTGATGCCATCAAGTCATCTCATCCTCTGTTGTCCCCTTCTCCTCCTGCCCTCAATACCTCCCAGCATCAGAGTCTTTTCCAATGAGTCAACTCTTCGCATGAGGTGGCCAAAGTACTGGAGTTTCAGCTTTAGCATCATTCCTTCCAAAGAACACCCAGGACTGATCTCCTTTAGGATGGACTGGTTGGATCTCCTTGCAGTCCAAGGGACTCTCAAGAGTCTTCTCCAACACCACAGTTCAAAAGCATCAATTCTTTGGCTCTCAGCTTTCTTCACAGTCCAACTCTCACATCCATACATGACCACAGGAAAAACCATAGCCTTGACTAGACGGACCTTTGTTGGCAAAGTAATGTCTCTGCTTTTGAATATGCCACCTAGGTTGGTCATAACTTTCCTTCCAAGGAGTAAGGTAAGAAGAGCAGACACTAGAGACACTGGTTCTGCTGCCCTGGGCAGTGCCAAGAGGGGCTTTCAGGCTGAGCTCCCCAAATGTCACTCACAACTCCTAAAAGGGGACCACGTGCTCCCCTCCTTGATTCCTACCCATGTGCTCCCTGCTGTGCAGGCTGTCCCGAAGGGTGGACTGTTGCTGTTGAGTCATCGTGTCTAACTCTTTGTGACCCCATGGACTGTAGCCCGCCAGGCTCCTCAGTCCATGGGATTTCCTAGGCAAGAATACTGGAGTGGGTTGCCATTTCCTTCGCCTACAGATGGAACCTGCACCTCCTGCTTTGGCAGGTTGATTCTTTACTGCTGAGCCACCAGGGAAGCCTGAGGGGTTGGGAGGAGGAAGTGTTTCTCAAAGACTGTGCTGAGAAGCCTCAAGGTTTCAGGGGACAAACAAGGGTAGAAACTGGAAAAGCCACTCTACAACTCTGTGGGAGATTCAGGGTGCATTTGAAAGACTCTGACAAGTCCTGTAGAAAAGAAACTGGTGTTTCCTAAACTGATTTGATCATAGAAAGAAAAATTTTTTGAAGACATCCTAATAATGACTAACTGACCAATAAAACACCTGATGGGAGGGGCTGATGTGGGAGGATGTTGTTCCATGAGAGACTATAAACATGGATGATGGGTGGGCCCAGAAGTGCCAGGGAGGGGAGGTAAGATGGAGCAATAGCTTCCTGGGAGAGGAGGACTTGGTGGTGTGGGTTCAGTTTGGACAGTCAGTGGAAGAAAAGAGCACTGTAGAGGGAGGGATGGCCAGGAGGGGACTGGGGCCCAGAACCAGTCCTGGGTTCTAGGACTTGGGTTCTAGGAAGCATTGCTTCACTTGGTGGGTGGGCAAGGGACCCAACAGTAGCCAGGCCTGAGTCTTAGGGATTCTGGGAGGGCCTCCTACCCCATTATCCCCTGCTGTCTTCTTGCCCTACAAGTTCTCTCCCATCCTTTAATCTCAGAAAGTGGGATTGTGATCCCTGGGCAAGAAGCTAAAACCTCTCTATGCCTCAGTCTCATTGGTGCTGTGAGGATAATGCTATCTCCCTTTTAGGGTTGTGTTACACCCAGATTCTTGTTGCCTGCTCTTAGTGTGATTGACAGGGCTGCAGGCAGTGTCTCCAGGAGGATCCAGGGAAGCAGACTGTCAGAGATTTGAAAGGCACAAAGGTCAGGAAAAGACTGATGCTGGGAGGGATTGGGGGCAGGAGGAGAAGGGGATGACAGAGGATGAGATGGCTGGATGGCATCACTGACTCGATGGACATGAGTCTGAATGAACTCTGGGAGTTGGTGATGGACAGGGAGGGCTGACGTGCTGCAATTCATGGGGTCGCAAAGAGTCGGACACGACTGAGCGACTGAACTGAACTGAGCTAGGTCAGGAGAGAGCGTTGATAGGGCCCACATGGGGTCTCATTGTTAAGATGGCTCATTATGTTGACCTCACAAAGAATAAAATCACAGTGATCCTTGAAATGACCAATTGCCCAAATGACATTCTGTTTTCTCTGACCGGACGGAAGAGTTTCGATACTCTGGTGGTCTGAGGTCTGGAGACCGATGCACTGGTGTCCTGAGTTGATGTCCGATTTTTAATTGGTAGGGAAGTCTCTTAAAAAGTAACCACCCCATATTCTTTCTGGGACAGTCTTTCCCTCCTGCGACCAAGAGGAATTCCCGCAGTGGGAGAGTAAAGTGAGATTATTTAAAGGGGAAAAACGGACTGTCAGACCGAACGAGAGAAAAAGAAACGTGAGTGGAACTCCGAACCCCATCCCAGAACTAATCTTGTCTTCTCACTAGACCTTCCCGCTCTCTTTCTCACTCACTCCTGACCGAAAGATCCCCTCGCCGATCGTCCCACCCCTATAGGCCCGTCTTCCGCCTCAAAAGTGTACGGGACACCCGGTCCAGACCCACACCCTCAGAACCCCAGGTCACCCACACACGTCTTCTGTTCCCCGGACTCCCGTCCCTTCTCCACAGTCCCTGGACAGAAGTAAGTAATCCGGTGACCCTTGGTAACTTCCGAAAACCCGTCCCGTCACCAAACTAGTCTTGTCACAAAATCACTCTTTTCACCGACCCACACTACCACCCACTCCTCATACCCTGAGGGACAACCCGAAGGATTCTCTTAACGACACGGGAAAGTACAGAGTTCGTACCCCGGTCCCTACTCACTTGACGAGTATCAGTAAAAGTCTCGAGACTCAGTAAAAGGGTTTTTCAATTCTTAGAGTGAAAACAGTGGAAGGGCCTTCCCCACAGATTTCACATTCTGTCCCTCTTAGGGACCCGGACACGAGGAGGACGGAGGGGACATCGACCCTCTCCTCCAGTCACTCCAGTGGGACGGAACGGGGAACGGTGTGGAGTAAAGGAGACTCCACACTCCTGAGACAAGTCGTCGAGTCCACCTCCACTACCTCCACTACCATACCGTAAAGTTTATTGCTAGGTCTTTAACGGCATTATCACGTACACCCATTCTCGGGATGCACGACTGTTGTCGGGAGTCCCTCCGGGACCCACGAGTCACTCGAAAGAATGGGTCAAGTCGACGTGAGAGAAGAAGGAAACGGGGACAAAGAAAGAAGAAGTTTATCCGTCCTTGGGTTCCAAAGAGGACGACTCTCTAAATCAGGAGTCAGTAGGAGGGGATGAAGAAAAACATTTGGATTCAGCCAAACCAGGGTGGCTTAGCTGTGTTGGGGCAGGTAAATTCAGAACCCCTGCCTCTCAGTCTAGATTCCATTTTAAAAAAGTTAACGTATTTATTTCCGGTTGTGCTGGGTCCTCACTGCTGCCGTGGCCGCCTCTCTAGTTGTGGTGGCTGGGTGCTAGTCTGTAATTGTGGTGTCTGGACTTGTCATTGTGGTGGCTTCTCTTGTTGGAGCAGGGGCTTTAAGCATGCAGGCTTCATTAGCTGTAGCTCTTGGGCTCTAGAGCGCAGGCTCAGAAGTTGTGGCATTTGGGCTTAGTTGCCCTGTGGCATGTAGGATCTTCCCAGACCAGGGAATCGAACCCACGTTTCCTGCACTGGCAGATAGATTCTTTAGCTGTTTCTTGGGGGAGGGTGTTAAGGAAGGTTTGATTGAAGACCAAGAGAAGCAGCACTTGGAAATGAGTTGCAATTTATTAGGAAGCAGAACAACGAACCCAGCCACCTTCTGCAGCCTTGTCCGAGGCCCTGATGGACACATAATTCCTCTCCTTGTGGTGCATGGGGCATGAGCTATTTCCCAAAGATGGGAATGCTGGCAGTGCCAGCAAGTAGCATGACTGGGTCTCAAATCTGGGTTCCAGGACATCTGGTTTGATGCCCTTTTCTCAAGTCACAGACCCCTCAGAGCCTATCTCCACACCTTCAACCATGCCTTCCTACCCACAACCAGACCTCTTCCTCAGGCCAGTCCAGCCCAGCCCCACCCCAAACTACTGACTCCAGGGAGAGAGGGCTGATGGATGCTCTGAATGGACAGGCAAATAGCTAGACCTTAAGTCAGCTAAGTAGGAGACACGCAGGACCACCAGTGGGCAAATGTTCATAGGAAAGATTTTTTAAGTGAGATCTTTAAGTGTTGGATGCACTTATCTCTTTTACTTTCTTCTGTTTTGGAAAATTAAAAAATCATATACAGTTAGTGCAAAATTTTGAGTTAATCTGAGAAAGTAACTCAAGAAAAGATGATGAATTTGATTCATTCTCTGGCTTTAAGAAAGAGTAAAATCTGAGCCTTAATATCTTAGTATATTTTGGATTGCCTTATGTCAGATGACAGGTTGTGGAACCTCTCTGAAACTCACCCAGTTTTATCCTCTGTAGAAGGGGGGTATTGACATGATTAACCTAAACATTCCATGCCAAATGCTTATCATTGCCCTCTGTACCTCAGGCATACTCAGTGAAAAATAGTGGTAACAGCGATGATAGATTATAAGAACAGACTTTTCTTGATTCTAAAAGCTGGTGAATTTTTCAGTTTGTTTTTGAACTCAACAAAAGAACTTGAAGAATATGTTTATTGTCTAAGCTCAGTGTTTTAACTCTGTAGGTGTTTTATGGATTAAATCATGGGGCCCACATATGCATTTTGAAATGAACACCGTTCGCTTTTCTGACTTGGTTCCAGCTCTTTCTGAGGCTGGCAGGTGATAGCAGGGGTGGAGGGTGGTGGTGTTCTGCCTCAGGGTTGAACTTTATGAAGAGCTCTTTATTGGGTGATCCTGTATAAGGAGAGCACAGTTAAACCACCTTGGAGTTACCAGGAGAGGAAAATCTTGGGCCAGAGAGAAGTGACTGTTTAGAGGGAATTATCATTTAGCCGCTCTTAGAACTTTCTTTTGTGCTACCAAAATCACTATCCTTGTCACTATTTTTGGAGGGTAAAACCAAGGGCAAAGGGCTGTGGTCTGGCAAGCCTTAAGTCAGTCCCCATGGGACTCACAGCCCACCTGACTAATGCCTTGGCCAGGAGGCGAGTGGCCTCTGGGCAGCAAGTTTTGGCAGTGTAGCTAGGGTAAATTGCCGGGCTGGGGACACCTCCTGCTAGCCCTGGGTGCCTGGTACAGTTTGTACAGTGCCATTGTGTGGGGAGGGGTAAGACAGAAGTGCCAGATCGAGGACTGTCCTCAGGCCTGCTGCCCCGGGAGGCTGACCGAGGGCCTGAGAGGTGGGCAAGTGCAGGGTAGAGAGCTGAGCCAGGCATTGACAAGCCTGCTTTGCCCTTCACTCTGTCTGGGTGGCCTCCGTCACACCTGTGAACGTTTCTGAGCCTGTTTCCTCATCTTTTAAATGGGCACCAGGGTGTTTGGGAGGATTAAATGATGCCATGAATGGAAAGTGGCCAGCACAGGGCCCGGCACACAAAGGGCTCAATAAATAGAGATTTGCTCTGGGGTTTATTTAGTAACTGGACTGTGGAGGGATGTTTTCTTCATGATCATGCATGCCACCTGTGCTCTGTGATAAACCATGTTGAGTTTGGGGGTGATGAGCAGAGAAGAGCAAAGAGGGGGCTTTGCAGGAAGGGAGCTTAGAATGAAGGGGAGCCTCTTCCTGCAAATGCTGCCTGAACCAGCAAAAGCCTTGGATAGCTCAACTGTGCCATTAGGAGCCTGAGTCCTGGGCTGAGTAGAATGGGGACCCCACCCGTAGCTTGGGAGCCCCACCTGTAGCTCCAGAGCCTCTCTTGGAGAGGAAAATCTTTCCTTGAGAGAGCCATGGGTGGGGTCCCCAACTCTACTTAGAGAGCCCCCCACCCCCCCCCGGGGCTGGAGCTGAAGCACAGATCAGCTTTGTGCAGAGTCACGAGGGGCAGGCAAGGGGGAACTGCGCCTGGCCGAGCTGTCTCACAAGCCTCAGTTCTTGTCAGTGATTTTGAAAGAGTCATTGGAAACTGCTGACTCTGCTGACTTCTTTCCCTCCAGAACTATGAGGCTGCGGCTCCTGGCAGGGAGAGGGGAGAAGCCCTGCCGGGAGGCTACCTCTTCATCTGCCAGCTCACACCTCCTTGGCCTCAAGTGCCCTGTCTTCTGAATGGGTGGATCTCCATGTGGGCACACTGGCTCAGGCCAGGGGCTGGGTAAGGCGACGCCTGCAGGTGATGCCTTAGGCAGTGGGGCTGGGAGAGGGGCCCTCGGCTATGTGGGGGCCGGCTCAGCCCTGTGATGAGAGGTGGCCCGGAGAAGGATTCCTAACTCTCCTGAAGCCCCAAGGAAAGAACTGGGCTCTGGAATCAGGCCACCAGGGCCCTTCTCCTGCCTGTGGGTCCCTGAACCAACTTTTGTCTTTCTTACTTCACAGGCTTGTTGTGAGGGGGAAAGGAGATGGCCCGTTTATAGAGAACTTCTAAGGGTTGGTCCTGGTGTCATGACTGGCCACCCAAGTCATCCTGACCCCATCCTTGCTCTTATTCCCACATTCCTTCATTCAGCAAATCCATAGGAGGTCACCTCAGCATTTGTAGGCTCTGGCCCCCTCTTGCCTCTCACTTCCTCTGTGCCGGGGTCACTCTGTCAGAGAGGCTTCCCTGACCTCCCCATACAGAGCAGCTGCCTCTCCCCTTATCTGCTTTGCTTTGTGGCACCTGTCACCCCTGGTGACTCAGACGGTAAAGAATCTGCCTGCCAGTGCAGGCGATGTGGGTTTGATGCCTAGGTTGGGAAGATTCCCTTGGAGAAGGAAATGGCAACCCATTCCAGTATTTTTACCTGGGAAATCCCATGGACAGAGGAGCCTGATTGACTACACTCCATGGGGTTGCAGAGTCGAACACGACTGAGTGAATAACACACACACACACACAGACACACACACACACACACACACACACCTGTCACCCCAATCCGTGACGGGGAGGCATCTGGCTGTTTCTGTACAAGAGCCTGTCACAGAGCAGCACTCACTCAACTTTATTGTTTTTGTTTTTATTGTGGTAAAACACACAAAAAATTGATCACTTTATCCATTTTTGAGCATGCAGCTCAGTGGTATTAAATATATTCACCTTGTTGTGCTACCATCACCACTAAAATGGAAATTCTGTGCCCTGTAGACACTAACTCCTTTTTTCCCCACTCCCCTGTCCCTGACAACTCCCATTGTACTTTCTGTCTCTCTAAAGTTGGCTACTCTTCGTACCTCATATGAGTGGAATCATACAGTATTTGTCCTTTTGTGACTAATTTATTTCACTTAGCAGCACGTCTTCAAGGTTCATCCATGTTGTTGCGTGCGTTAGAATTTCCTTCCTTTTCAAGGCTGAGTAACATTCCATTGTATGCATGTACCACATTTTGTTTATTCATCCATTGATGGACGCTTGAGTGGATTCCATCTTTTGGGTATTGTGAACAATTCTGCTATGAAGGAGGGGGAAGCTGCATCTTGAGGGAAGCAAAACATATATCCCTCCAAAAACTTGAGTGGGAGCCCAAGATCCATTAGAGAACAGATGTGATGACAATACCCATTTTGCAGATGAGAAAACAGAGTCTTCCCTGGGTCACTTAGAGTTAGACCTCATCTCTGCACTCTGGGTCCTCTCGGAGGGTTTTTCCTGTGAACCACCATGGTTTCCATGAAAACCATGGTGTTAAAGGTAGTCCCAAAGGAGGAAACTATTTAGCAAGCTGAGTCATCAAGAGAAACGTAAGTGTGTGTGTATGTGTGTGTGTCTGGGGTGTTGGGGACAAAAAGACAAAGGAGGATGAGGAGAGAAACAAAAGGTGTCTTCCTGGGGTTCCCCAAGGGCCATGGTGACTTGGGTGCCTCAGAACAGGGCTGGTATGGTCTTGAGGGTGATTTCCTCTCTCCAGATTCAGCCCTTCCCAGGGTAGTGAGTGACTATGAGTACCGTCTCCCATCAGCCCTCCCCTGCCCATGGCCTGATTCATGTCACCAAGGGCAGTCTCACACCAGTGTAGTCACTGGCATAGTAACCAGCTCTGTGGTCTCTTATACTTCTGTAGTTAATGGCTTCCTAGAGGGGTGGTTAGAGTCGGGATGTCAGGTCCTGCTCAGAAGGAGGGAAATCCAGGCCATGAGGTCTCATCCTAAGGGTTGCTAAAGGGAGCCACAGTGAAACCTGTGCCTTTAGGACTTTGCTGGGGACCCAGGACACTGGCTAATAGGGTCCGGGGTCCTGGCTGGCCTCATTCAAGGTACGGGTTGTGAATGCTGGCAATTTGATCTCTGGCAGTTCGATGTCAGAGCATGATCCACTCATTTTTGCTGAAGGTGGGCGGGATCTCTAGGATGGATTCCCTGGTTCCACTGCCAGCTGAGTTTTATGCTCATCAAAAAGACCCTGTCCCTTCCCTGACTTCTCCCCTTCCTTTTTTCCCCTTCTCCACCCCTTCTCAGGTAGCCCCTGGTTTCTGTCTCTGCAGGCAGCTATAAGCTGGGTTCTTAAAACAATTCACTTAGTCTATCCCACCTTGCAGAGCATCAGGGGAAATATAAACTAGCCAGAGCACTCACCTCCCCAGGAATGCCTTCCCGTCCTGCCCACCAGTGCCTTCGTGGGTCATGCCTTTGGCTCTGACAACCCCCCAAACACTGGGTTTAGGGCTGTCTTCTTTCCATGCAGTACAGGCTCCCTACTTCTCTTCTGAAAAAGGCTTACAAAGCCTTTTAAAATTGTGCTTTTAGGGACTTTACGCATTTGGCTACAGGAAAGAAATGTGGGTAATAAAGACATTATGCTTGGAGAAACTATAAGTGCCAAGAAGGAAGACGGGGCCTGAGAGCCCCTTCCCCATGTTGGCCTGGGAGGGCCAGAGAACACTGCCGGTGGAGGGCTCTGCAGAATGCAGCCTGCATGCTTTGTCTCTTTCATTGACTGAGCTTACAGTTGGCAAATGGCCACCAATTCTGATGCCTACTCCCCACCCACTCCCTGGCAAGACTGGTGGGATGGCTGAGTCAAGGTTGGGGGTCGGTCATACACAGGCTGTGGGATAGTCTGGTTGATGCCAAGGCTAAGGTTCACTCTGATATTAGGGTTGGGGTCAAGGTTGAGGCTGAGCTCAGATGAAGACAGGTTCTTCTACACATGAAATGGAGCTCTGGGCCCTGGAAGAGGTGGCTCCCTCTTCTTCTGTACTAGTCTCTTTGGGGATCATCCTCCCTTTCCCTCCCTCGCTGAGGTGACCCTGGCAGGTGGCCCCACCTCTTTTCTGTGCTATCATTGAATTCTCCCAGTAGTCCCACCAGGTAGCTGTATCTGTCCCCATTTTACAGAATAGAAACTTAAAGACTGAAGGAGGCAGGCATTTACACATCAGATGGAGCTTAGAAAAATATGTCCAGAAGATGGGGTACAGGTGGTATGCCTTTGGGGTGAGTTCAGCGGTATTTGTAGGTGAGACCCAGAGAAGGGAAGACACTAGGCTGGGGTCACTGCCAAGAGAAACTGAGCTGGGGCCTGAATCCAGGTCTCTGGGTTCCCGGGCCAGTGTTCTCTCCATTCCCCCTGTGTCTTCCTGGGTCACAGACTGCTCTCGCCTTGTCCCCACATTGACCCACCCCAGCCTACCTTCTGTGACTGGCCAGGCCTGGCCCAGCAATCCTACTTTTTTCACTTCCTGGCTGGCTAGCCTGGGTGAGGAGGGCTGGAGAGGGTCTGGCTAGGAGGAGTTCAGGCTCAGTCCTTCCCTGGGGCTGAGGGTGGGAGGAGCCTCATGGGCAGACACAGAGCCGCATTGTCAGGGCCGCTGTGCAGAGCAGCTGGTCTGGGATTTCTGGGCGTTTTTTACATTTGAAGAATAATTGCATTGTCTAGGGGGCCCTAGAGAATCCAAATCCCTCCCCAGACCTGTCAGGCAGTCCAGAGAGATTCCTCAGGACCAGTACCCCAGCTTCCCTCCCACTCCCTCCCTCCTGTGAGGAGCCTGAGGCAGAGAGGGGTTCCTTCAGAGAAACCGAGGTAGGCTTGCTTCTCCAGGGCACTAGGAGTATCTGTTGGGG
This sequence comes from Oreotragus oreotragus, assembly GCA_006410675.1. Lineage (NCBI taxonomy): Eukaryota > Metazoa > Chordata > Mammalia > Artiodactyla > Bovidae > Oreotragus > Oreotragus oreotragus. The sequence continues at coordinate 683,636 of SJYX01022229.1, forward strand.
GGAGACCATTTGAAGTCCCTGAGTTTGCTTAAGGAAGGTGCAAGTGGCCCCTAAAGCCCTGGACAGAGCTCACATGAGCAAGCATGTGGCATAGAGAAGCCTGCTTATTGGAAGGGGTAGGCCCATTTTGGAGTGCCTCAGCTGTTGGGAGTCTGGACTCTAAGGGGTGACTGGAGGTGAGCCAGGTGGGCTAACCGCTTTGGTCATACAGTTGTCTGGGGTATGGTCATTCATCCTGGGATGACCCTGAGAAAAGGACAGGGAGACAGACACATTTGGGAGCCTGAGCTTGTCTTCAGAAGGGAGCCAAGCTGAGAGACAGTTCTGGAAGGTTGAGGGGCTCCTGGGAGCCTGGTCCCTTGTGGCACAGTTTTTGTTGCAGTGCTCACTATTAGGGAGGGAATTAGCCTGATAGGCTGAAGTGGGCTCCAGTACTGAGGGGGATGGGGCATCCTTGACACTGACATTGTCCTGGGTCATTGACATTCTTTGTGACTCATTCCCAGGGCTTGAGGAAGGGGTCACCAGTCTAGTCTGGGACCTCAGCCCGGCCCAGTGATTGTGGGACTGCAGCCTCACTTGAGCAACACGCAGCAGGATTTCCTGGGGGCGAGATGCTCATGCTTTGGGAACAGGCTGGGGTTGGGTGGTGATGGCTGCGAAGAACTCTCATTTCCAAGATGTCTGTAGCTTCCGGAAGCCTCAGTGGAGCAGGCCTTGCTGGTGGTTCAGTCAACACAGAGTCGTGCAGTCACACAGCTGCACAAGCTCTGTGTCCTTCACAAGGCTGTACATGTGTTGAGAACCCAGAGTACCCTTCTGTAATGTGTGGGGAGGAGTGTTTCCCACAGGCCTTCAGAGAGGCTAGGCTGGGGATACCTGAGTCTTTGGTGAAGTTGGAGTATGTGTATATGTTTGGAGGGGGCAGGGAGTGTGTGTGAGTGAAAGCTGGAACCAGAAAGAACAGCTGGGTTTAGAGGGGTCGAGGGTTGACATGCTGAGGCCTTCCCCATAGAAGTACATAGTAGATGTTCATGAATTGTTAGATTTAATCCCTGGCTGTGCTTGTCTTGGTTGGATGGCATCACCGACTCAATGGAATGAACTTGGGCGAACTCTGGGAGATAGTGAGGGACAGGGATGCCTGGTGTGCTGATGTCCAATGGGGTCACAAAGAGTTGGACTACTTAGTGACTGAACAACATGCTGTCTTTATGGGATGGAACTTGGAACAGGCCCAACAATTCTCCAGGAGTGTGGTTCAGTCGGAGGAGGCAGGCAGGCAGGCACCTGGGGAACAGTGATATGGGGTGTGGGGTTGACAAGACTTGACCTGAGGGTTAAGGGCAGAACTTCTACTTAGGATGTTTTTGAGCCCCGTGAGTGCTCTGGCACTTCAGTGGTTTTACTGTGGTTGAGAAAGCATAAGGAGATGCATGGTGTCCCCAGTTCAGTTCTGGGCTCAGTGAAGTGGCTCAGCAAATTTAGATGTTGGAGGCCAGGACTAAAACATGTTTTTAGTATCTGGCAATTAGGAAATTCTTCTTGGAGGGCTGGACAGGACTATCTCTTTTACTTTTTTAATTTCGTGGAGGGTAAATTTCCGAGGGTGACAGAATGAAACTGCTGAGTATATTGGGAGAAGGTGGGTGGGAACGTGGCAGTGGACATATGCTCGGTGGCTGGTGCCCATTCTTGGCACCTGGCCTCGTAGCCTTCACTCATCCTTCTTTGGTGACCCTGCCATGGGACAGGGCCTTTCTTCCCTTTTTCCTCTCTTCTGTCTGCTTTCCAATTTGGCTTCTTGGGTGGGTTCAGCTGGGGCAGTGTTGGCTCTGGCCTGCAGGGGGAGGTGGTGGCCTGCAGGCCAGAGAAATGGGAATGAGGGTAGGAGGGGCTTGGGGTTGGGTGGGGAGGCAGTGGGGCATCTGGATATCTTGAATGGGGGTGGAAGCTACTAGGCATGGCCTGCCTGGGGACATGGAAGCCTTACCCTCCTTCCCCTGTTTTGCCTTGGAAACTGGGGCAAGAAGGCAAGAGTCTTTCACCCTGTCCCTGCTCCTTCCCCCGCCTTCTCCTTCCCCTCCCCCTCCCTGCCTGGCTGAGCCAGCACTTTTTTCTTCTCTCCTTTATCTGCTTGAAAAGTACAGGGTGTTCTGTTTCTCCTGTGCATACAGATCAAGGAAGGGTATGTTATTTATTTATTCATTTACTGAAGGCAAGAGAAGGAGAGGCAAGCATCAAGGAGCATTAAGTGATTTTCCTTCCCCAGTAAGGCATTTTCTCATAAAATTAAAAAAATTTCAAAGGAAGAGATGGCACAAATCAACAGAAAACAAATGTACTCCCTCCCAATCTGAGATAACAGAGGATCCAAAAGTCCAGTTTAGCATTTAACTGAGGGCCCAGCACACAGTAGGTGTTTCTAGGTATAGTTTTCTCTCTTCGCTTCCGTTTGGATCCCAGGGTAGACTCACTCTATGGGAAGATGGAGCTTGCCTCATTTTGCCATCTGTGAACAGTGCTTGTGGCCCCTCTGGCTTAGGGGCTCCAGGGGTTGATAGGCCCATCTGGGACAAGGCTTGTGGAGACACAGAACTAGGGTTAGCAGTGAGGGCCAGTGGAATAGGTGACCGACATGGCCCCTGTTTACCGGTTTCCACCATGACTTCCCTATAGCTCAGATGGTTAAGAATCTGCCTGTAATGCAGAAGACCTGGGTTTGATTCCTGGGTTGGGAAGCTAGGGAATGGCAATCCTCTCTAGTATTCTTGCCTGGAGAGTTCCATGGACAGAGGAGCCTGACAATGGGGGTCACAAAGAGTCAGACATGACTAAGCAACTAACACACGCACCACGGCACCCTATGAGTGATGTCTAAGTTGAAGGCCTCTGATATGTTGGGAACGTGGGGTCCTTTCTGTGTTCATCTTAAAGGCAAACTGCCTGCCCACATTTCCCACAATCCATTCCTGAAGTCTGTAACAAAGGCAGTCTAATAAAAATTTAGCTCAATTTTCTAGTTTCTGTATTAGATGATGAGTTCTTAGATGCTTATTTTAAAATAAGTAAATACAGACAATCAAAATAAATAAATATCTTAAAAAAATTTAGCTACAGAACTTTACAAATGATTTTCCTGGACAAGGCTCTTAAAAATGCTGACAATCTCTAGACATCCATATAAGGCCTTATTTAACTGTCATAATAACGTATGTTAGGACACGCTGAGAGAGAAAGAAAGGGAGATTGGAAAGCCAGGAAGTTTAGGTATCCCCTACCCCAATGTGCTGCCCCAAGCGTTTCTTCCCCCTACAGGCCTCCCAAGGCTGAAGTTATCCTACTCCTCCACGTTTTCAGAGGTGGTGCTCCAGGGAGCAAGGAAGTTCTGCCATGAGACCTTAGGGACTTGAGGGAGTAGAGAGATCCCGTTTCATCCAGGTTACACCTTGGTCTCCCCAGGAGCTTTTCCAGAAGGAGTTCCATCTGTAAGGGCTGAGAAGCACTGCAGTAATCCCACCCCTTTACAGCGTAAAAGTAGTCATTTTTGGGGGGCAGCCTCAGGTTGGGGGTGGGGCTGGAGGCCTAGGGAGCAACGCCCAGGCAAAGACCCCCAGTCTTGGAGAACTGAGGCGTCGGGGCGGGGTGGGCTGTCTCGATACTCGCATAGCATAGCAGAGTGCTCAGTGTGGTGCCCATCGGCAGCTCCCTGCGTGTTTACAAACCCGATGTAGATCACACTTCTTGCCTGAGCTGCGGGGCGGACTCTTCCTCTCTGTCGGCGCTGGTACAGGCAGCCACACCCTCACCTCTAATTTTAGTCCTCCCAAGGAGAACCTGGGGAGGAAGCGGAGGGCGGCAGAGGGGGAGGGGAGGAAGGGTAAGGGGGAGGGGAGGAAAGGGCTCGAGCCAGCGCTGACCTCCTCGCTCCCAGGAGGCGGAACCGAGCATCACTGGGGTGGGGGTGGGCGAGACCGAAGACGCGCAAGGAAGAATGTGGAAGCCGGGATACAGGCTCTCCTAGGAGGAGGGGAGCGCCTGCCTCTGAAGGTCTCCGTGTGTCGGGCGCCACCTTCCGGCCCTCTAGGGAATAGGTCCTCCACCGAGTCGGGCAGCATGGGGATGGGAGGTGGGGTGCAGTTTGGAGAGAGTTTGGGGGCAGGAATGGGGTGACACTCCTGCCTGTGCCCAGGTGTGACATCGGCAGGTAGAGTGGGAAGAAGAGTTCAAGGAGCAGCTTCTCAGCCTGAGCATATTTAGAAAAATAGCTCCTTTAAAATCTGTGATAAAACAATGTTAGAAGTGGGATGGAAACATAAGTGGTCAGGCCTTGAAGTGTGGGAAGAAGGTTGTTAGTGCACAGCTTTTATTTTTTACAGTGAGCCAGGAATAGTTATTGAGGTGTTTATGCATACATATGTATGCACTCACCACCATTCATAGAAAGATACATTTCCTTCCAGACCAGAAAGTTCCCTTCTGACCCTTTCACTCATTTCTCTCCTCCCAATCTCTCTTCTATCATCACAGATTCCTTTTACCGCTTCATGAATTCCACATAAATAGAGTCATACAGTATGGTGTTCTTTTGTCTCTGGCTTCTTTTGTCAATGTAATGTTGTTGAGAGTAGTTTGGTTCTGTTTATTGCTGAAGAATATTACCTTGTATGAATACACTACAAATAGCACAATATATTTATCTCTTCTTCTGTTGATGTGTCTTTGGGATATTTGTTTTTGGTTATCATGAAGAAAGCTGTCATGAACATTCTAGTGTAACTATTTGGTGGAGTATACCCTGTTTCTCTTGGGTGTTTTCTTAGGAGTGGAATTACTGTGTCATAGGAAGGGTTTTTCTTAGCTTTATTAGATGCATATGCCCCCAGTTCATTGCCCAGCAGCTACTTTCCACTCATGAATTCACTTCCCTGTTGTTAGCTCTTGACTATTATGGATAGTATGGATAACTAGACAGTATGCAACTTCTGCCTCTGAAACTTTAGCAAAGGCAACTTGGGTCAGGAAGGAAGTAGGGACAGGATCAGAGCTGAGTGGCCCCTTGGGATGGCCCAAAGATACCTTCAAGTCCTTGTAGTCACTCTGGGAATAGAAGGGCAACCTCTCCCAGCCCTGAGGCCAGATTCAGGGACCCCTTGGGCCTCTCATCAGCTCCCTAGACTGGCGTCTCTGAGCAAGCTGGCTTAGTGTAACTGTCAATTTGATGTCTGGCCTCTGGTGCCACAGGTCCTCACGGTCCACTGTTTCCTGGGCTCTTTGCTGCTTTGTGGTGACTGAGGGGCTGGGTGGCCAGGGACAGAAAACCGGAGACCTACCCGGAATAGCAGAGGTTCATCCAATACCAGCCTTGTGGCATGTTCTTGGGGGAAGGTGGGACTGTGTCCTGCCCACCAAATTACCACCTCGTTTAGGCTCTGAAAGACTAACAGAAAGCAGGAGGAGAAGAGAAGACGCACAAGGGGGAGTGAGGGCCAGGGAAGGGCCAGGCTAGGGGGGGAGGGCAGAGCGTCTGGTGCAGTGGGTACAAGTATCCTGGGGTTGGCTCCAGCACCCTGAGGTCTGTACAGCATCCTGGGGTCCATGTGAGCATCCTGAGGTTGGTGTGAGCGGGACCACAGCAGTGATGCTGGGCTGTGCTGGGCCGTGCTGGGCCGGGGTCAGCAGCACCAGGGTCAGCTTCTCCTGCTTTTGACCTTCTGGATCATCCTCTTTCTTGCTGACTCTTGTCTCATCCTTGAGGAAGAGGCAGTACCTAGTTGATTTCGGGTGGGACTGACGGATTTCAGGGATTTGGGACGGGCTCTCAGCCCTCCTGTTTGCTGACGAGGGCCCACAGTACATAACCTCCTTCCTATTTCCTTCCTTATGGCTTCATCTTTTGCTCTCTCCCCACATCCTTTGGAGCTGGCTTCTCTTGTCCAGATCCTCAGAAGAGAATGAGAGAGCTCAGGGTCCCCCCTTGAGGGCAGAGAGCATCTCTTGGGGCAGGTGGAAAGTGAAGGCAGAGCAGGTGAGCTATGACCCCCTCCCCGCTTCAGGTTCCTAGGAGGCGAGTGTGGACGGTATGCAAAGTTGTGAATCCAGTGGCGACAGTGCGGATGACCCTCTCAGTCGTGGCCTGCGGAGAAGGGGACAGCCTCGTGTGGTGGTGATCGGTGCTGGCTTGGCTGGCCTGGCTGCGGCCAAAGCACTTCTGGAGCAGGGCTTTACAGATGTCACTGTGCTTGAGGCGTCCAGCCGCATCGGGGGCCGCGTACAGAGTGTGAAACTTGGTAAGTGCCTCAGTCACCTCAATCCAGTCATCTCCCAAGGTCACCTCTTGTCTCCCAGTGCCCTGGCCTAGCCTGAGATCTTGTTATTTTAGCTTTTTCCCAGGGTTTAGTGTTCTGTCATGCATGCTGCCTGGGCCTTTTCCAGAAACTTCCTTTGCCCCCTCAGCACCCTTCTGAGGTGCGCAGAATGGGTCTCTGTTTTTGGAACAAAATCTAGGGTTCACAGTGTTTAGGTGGGAGAGGACACCCAGAACCAAACTGTCTTTGTAGTGGGTAGACTTGTTTCTATTTCACAAGAAGGGGAATTGTGCAAGTTTCCATTAGTTGCTAGCTTTTGAATATGGTTTAGTATACCATTACTAAGAGCTAGCCCTGGGACAATAGGAGGTGGAAGAAGACTTTGGGCCTCCTTGTGAGTGATGGGCAGGTCTTAGGATTGTCTGGGAAGAGGATGTGTGTAGCTTTCAGAGTATTAAGGCTTCTGGAGAAAGCAACCAGTTAAGAGATACACCCCAGGAGTGGGCAGATTTTGCCAGGGGTCCTAGAGGGTGGGGGATAGCCTGAAATGCAGCCAGAGGTCAGGGTTTCCTAGACAAGGGGTCTGACAATGAAAATGGCCCAGTGGGACTACCCATGGTGGCCTGGCATATGTGGGTTACACTGACCCTCCATAGGATTTTGTGTCTATTGTTACTTGGGCTGCAAGGCCAAGCAGATTCTGTGTATTTACTTTTGATGAATGGGGCAGTTGGTTCAGAAAAGTAAGTGGTCAGGCTTAGAACAAGCAGAGGTTGAGGAGACATGGGAAACTTTTCATGTTTGAAAAAACTTTGATCGCATTAAAAGTCTTCCTTAGAGCATTTCCTGGAAGGTGTATGTGAAATTTCGTCTGTCTTCCCTGGCAGACACAGGAGTGTGTGTGGGCAGTGAGGATGAAAGTGCGTCCCAAGGCACACGGAAACCTGAGGGCAGTCAGCTGGGGGACCTCCTGGGGGAAGCCTGGAGACTCTGCTCAACACCTGATTGACTGGCTAGGAGCTTTAGGGATGGGATGGCTCCATTTGTGGTTCTCAAGTCTTGTTGAGACATTTGGGGTCTGACACAAAAGCGGAAGACGGGAGGACAAGTGGCCCAGTCTCAGTGGTAGTTGCCAGCTGAGATGTGCTTTGCAGGGAAGTTGGTAGAGGGAGCGAAGTGAAAGGGATGGGGCTACAGGAGGCTGAGGAGATGCATGTGGCTGGAAGCCTTCCTCGGAGGGGAGGGAGCTTGGGTGGGACTTGGGTGATGAGGGGAGCTGGATAGGCAGTCAAAAGAAGGAACGGATGATGTATATGACGAATCAGATCAAAGCAGACTCTGCTAGAATATGGGAGAGCAAGTCCAGACAAGCGCGTATGTGTTGTGTGTGCAGACACCTGGGGCTGAAAGCCCAGGCTGCAGTTGGACCTGCGGCAGTGTGAGATGCTAGCTGTGAATCCCGGTGGTAACGGCAGCAGTGGTGACCAGAAGCCCCAGGGACACTGTGGGGTAGTTGTGGAGATGGTGCCCAGTACCCTGTGGTTACAAGGACGACAGAGGTGAGAGGCCTGTGGGGGACGACAGGAAACATCCTAAGACTGAGGCTGCTCTGGGCCACCCCACCTCCTTGTAAAGCTTGAGGGATAGGGTGGAACTCTGATGTTGCTGACCTTGAGCTGCTCACCTTATTCCTGCTTCTGCCTGGATACCCCATGCCTGGACATTGCTGCCCAGTGACTATGACTTGGAACTCCCTGGGGTACCCTGGGAAGGGTCCAGATGCAAGCCCCTTTTGCTTCTTTTGGAAGCTCAAAAGAAGCAAAACAAAAACAAATACAAAAAAATACCTTGGGGAACTTGAGGCTCTAAAGGATAATTAGTGATAAATGTCCCCAGTGACCAGCCCCCCTCCCTGAACCCTGTGGAAGAAAGGCACTGGGTTTCCAGCTTTTCCTAACCACTAGTCTGCCCACTTTCCCTGGACAAAGGGACCCATACATTCCTGCCCCTGATTCCGGAGTCACCAGGAAGTTCTGTCTTACTGGCTGTGGTTTGAGGTTGATTGTTTTTTCTCTTGCTCTGTGTTTGGCACATAGATGCATACAGGGCTACAGGGCTTTTTTTTTTTTTTTTACAACTGATGGTTTAATTAGAAGCAGCCCAGGAAAGAGAAAGCACAAAAAAAGAGGAATGCCCAATTCCTGGGGTGAGGGGTGATTGTTGTCTGTTATGGTTTATAAGATAACTATTGCTGCATAACAGACCAGCCTGAAATATTAATGGCTTAAAACAACATCATTTTTTTTGCTGATATTCTGTGGCTCCAGAAATCTGAGTTTTTCTTCATGGTGATCACAGTCTAAGAGGGTGAGGATAGAAGGCACAAGGTTTCTTGAGGCTTAGCCTCTGAAGCCACAACATTGCTTTCATTGCATTCTATTCATCAAAGCAAGTCAGAAGGCAAGCTCAGATTCAAGGGGTGAAGAAAGACTCCATCTCTTGATGGGAGGACTGACAAAGTCACATTGCAAAGGGCCATGTGGGTAAGGACAGGAGGAATTATTGTGTCCATCTTGGCAAAAAAGTTATCATACATGATGTCTTGAATCAGGCCTCCAAAAACAAAACAAAACAAAACATCAAAAAATGTTCCTTTATATTTTCCTTTCTTTGTTTCAACTTTCCTGGGAGCTAGGCAGGGGAGGAGACAACTGTATTACAGGCTCTGCAGAATAAGAAAAGAAAACTGAGCCCCAGAAGAGGAAATAGGTCCAGGCACAGTGGGAACTTGCCTCAGAGTATCTGGTCCCTTGGCTACGGGTGGGGTGGTGAAATGAGCCACCAGCCTTGTCCCGGTTTGGGCCCAGGATTTTCCCTTGCCCCAAACAGTCTCTTAAGGTTTTGCCACCCGTGCCATCAGATGAGAAAGCTTAGTTTTCTCCGGAAGTCTGTTTTAGACTGCCCTGGGGGGAGTCTTCAAAACTGGAATGTTTTCTCTCTTTCTTCTGCCCTAGACTGAGTTAGGAGTTGGCCATTTTCCATCTGGATGAGTGGCTTAGATTCCTGAACCACTGGATTTTGAGGAATTGGAATAAGGCCAAATGGGGACCTTGGGTCTGGAAAGCTGGGCCTCCTCACTGGGTATTTCAGGTACCTGTACCATGTGGTACCCTCTGGTACCATAGAATTTCTCCTGAGAGGGAGGCACCAATGAGGAGGGAGGGCCTATTGTCTGATGTTATCACAGAAGGAGAATCTTCTACTTGTTCCAGTGAGGCGACTTGGTGTCGTCAGAGTCACTGAGGGTGGAAGTTACCTCATTTATAAAGTGGAATCCATTTTGTGCGGCATATGGTTTCTTACTGGGAGCTTTTCACTGAAGACTTTGGTTCGTTGCCAGAGGGGGACCTAATCCCCTTCCTTGCCCTGTTGTTGGGGATGGAAGGCTCCCCTTGGGGAAGGAAGACGCGGCAGTGTTCTGGCCCTCTTTGAAGAGTCCTTGCTGTGCTAAGAGCCTGTTGTTGCCGTCAGGACACGCAACTTTTGAGCTGGGAGCCACGTGGATCCATGGCTCCCACGGGAATCCTGTCTATCATCTAGCAGAAGCCAATGGCCTCCTGGAAGAGACAACTGATGGAGAGCGCAGTGTGGGCCGCATCAGCCTCTACTCCAAGAATGGAGTGGCCTGCTACCTCACCAACCGTGGCTGCAGGATCCCCAAGGATGTGGTTGAGGAATTCAGTGATTTATACAACGAGGTGAGGTATTACGGGAATAGTTGAGCACAAGGGTGTGGGGGACAGGGAGCACACTGGCACTGTGTGTGTGTGTGTGTGTGTGTGTGTGTGTGTGTGTGTGTAAGATGGGGGTAGGGGGCTAGGCAACGTGCTAGGGTTTTCTGTGATCCTGGTCATGTCTGTACATTCTCTGGGCCCCAGTTTGAGGGTAGAATGAAGACAATGAATGGAGAAGTACTAGGGAAGAGATTATTGATACTTAGGATTAAATATTTCCCCAGAAAGTCCTTTAATATCTATTAGATTTGTTACTAGGTAAATGTATATGATCATTGTTGTTAATGTTCTTAGACACTCTTGTAAGTGATAGCTTAAAAAAAACCTTATTTTCTAATTGTTCCTGGTATATAGAATTATAACTGATTTTTTAAAGTTGAAGTTTAGTTGATTTACAATATTATACTAGTTTCAGGTGCACAGCATAGTGATTCAACATTTTTATACATTATACTCCATTAAAGTTATTACAAGATAATGGTTATGTTTCCCTGTGCTGTACAATATATATCTGTTGCTTATTTATTTTTTATACATAGTAGGTTTTATCTCTTAATCCCGTGCCCCTTCATCCCTTCCTTCTCTCCACTGGTAACGACTAGTTTGTCCTCTATATCTGAGTCTATTTCTGTTTTGTTACATTTGTTTGTTTGAGTTTTTAGATTTCACATATAAATGATGATATAGAATATTTGTCTTTCTCTGTCTCACTTATTTCAGTAAATATAATACCCTCTAAGTCGATGCGTGTTATTGAAAATTGCAGGTTTTCATTCTTTTTTATGGCTGAGTAAAATTCCAATGTGTGTGTATATGCTGCTGCTGCTAAGTCACTTCAGTCGTGTCCGACTCTGTGTGACCCCATAGACGGCAGCCCACCAGGCTCCCCCATCCCTGGGATTCTCCAGGCAAGAATACTGGAGTGGGTTGCCATTTCCTTCTCCAATGCATGAAAGAGAAAAGTGAAAGTGAAGTCGCTCAGTCTGTCCGACTGTTAGCGACCCCATGGACTGCAGCCCACCAGGCTACTCCGTCCATTGGATTTTCCAGGCAAGAGTACTGGGGTGGGGTGCCATTGCCTTCCCCGTGTGTGTATATATACATGTATATAACAGTATAGTTTATATCTATCTATCTAACATGTATATAAAACATGTGTATGTATACTACATATATAACTATGTTTTGTGTCTATATCTATCTAACATCTTCGTTATACACTCATCTGTTGATGGGCACTTAGATTGCTCCCATGGGTTGGCTATTATAAATAATGTTGCAGTGAACTTTGGGGTACAAGTATCTCTTCAAATTAATTTTTCTTTTTCTTTGGATATATACCCAGGAGTGGAATTGCTGGGTCATGCGATAGTTCTGTTTTTAATATTTTGAGGAACCTCCATATTTCCCATAGTGGCTGCATCAATTTACATTCCTGGCAACAGGGTAAAGGGTTCCTTTATTCTCCATATGTTCACCAATGTTTCTTACTTGTGTTCTTTTTGATGACAGCTCTTCTGACAGGTGTGATATCTCATTGTCATTTTTAATTTCTCTGATGATTAACTATGTTGAGCATCTTTTCATATGCCTGTTGGCCATCTATATTTCTTCTTTGGAAAAATGTGTATTCAGGTCTTCTGCCCATTTGTTAATCAAGTTGATAGTTTTTTTTTAATTGAGTTGTATGAGCAGTTTATATATTTTGGGTATTACCCTTTATTGGTCATATTATTTGCAAATATTTTCTTCCATTCAGTAGGTTGTCTTTTTGTTTTGGCAGTGATTCCCTTTGCTGTGCAAAAACTTTTAGATTAAATTAAATTTGTTTTTGCTTTTGTTTCTTCTGCCTTAGGAGAAAAAAAGTGCTTCAATTTATGTCAAAGAGTATTCTGCCAATATTCTCTTCTAGAAGTTTCATTATTTCCATTGTTACATTTAGGTCTTTGGTCCATTTTGAGTTTATTTTTGTATATGATGTGAGAAAATGTTCTAATTTCAGTCTTTCACATATGGCTGTCCAGTTTCCCCAGCACCACTTGTTGAAGAAACTGTCTTTTTTCCATATATATTCTGCCTCCTTTATCATAGAGTACTTGTGTGTGGGTTTATTTCTGTTTCTCTAGTTTGTTCCATTGATCTGTGCGTCTGTTTTTGTGTCAGTACTATGCTGTTTTGATTACTGTAGCTTTGTAAGTCAGGGAATATGCCCTTGTCTTATTCTGGCTTAAAAAAAGTTAATATTTTTTAGAAACTTTGCTGTGAACTGCTAAAAACAAGCAAGGTAACTTGTAGATCTTGCCTTCTGATAGCTTCCATTTATAGTGTAATGACCCTTCACTTTACATTAGTAAACTGGCCAACACTTACCTAATATACATTTGTTATGTCTCTTGTGCATAGGAAAGGAGAAATGGCCCTTGCTTTGGGGTTGTCTCTGCTCAGTGGAAGGCAGGAACCCTCACTGTCTTATGTGTGTGCACTCATACAGCATGTTGTGTACAGTCCTATAGTGTTGTGTGTTCTCACTCAATATTAAGCAAGTAAGAATTAGCATTCTTGAAAGTAGACCTTCTTGGTGTACTGAGAATCAGTCATGTCCTGATTCCTATGTTACTGTGAGTGCTTCAAGCATGGATGCCTCTTGAGAATGATATTCAGGGTCCATGACTTGTTCTTTTAAATGTTCCTGAAGGTAGATCGTCATCAACTTCTGCTTGTGGGTCTGATTTTTGAAAGCCAAGTGTGTGAGTCATGGAAAGTAGGATAGATAAAGGTAGGTTATCATTGGAGAAGGAAATGGCCACCCACTCCAGTGTTCTTGCCTGGAGAATTCCATGGACAAGGAGCCTGGTGGGCTACAGTCCATGGAGTCGCAAAGAGTCAGACATGACTGAGCAACTAACATTACATTATTATTATTATCATTCTAAGTGGTGCTGCTTCGAGTCAGAAGGAAAAGGTGTTAACCATCAAGAGAGAGATTTCCTTATATAGCTCTTAGACAGTGCTGGAGGTCATTCTGAAGAGGTGTGCTCTAAGCATGTGAAGCCTTGCCTGAGGGTGGCTTCATAATAAATATGTAGCCTCCCTCCCAAGGCAATGACTTTGAAGGGCTACTCATTTGAATATGTTATATTTGTTAACAAACAGATGAGTTTGTTCGGTAGTTATCATATAGAGCTTAATCTCTGGAGCAAGATTGCCTTGATTCAAGTTCTACCGTTCATGTAGAATGGTATATACTTGTATATTCATGAGCTAGTTACTGAGACTCTCTGAGCTTTACTTTCCTCATCTGTAAAACAGACACAGTTATACCTACTTCATAGTGTTATGAAGGATAAATGAGATCCCAGTGAAAAGTGCTTAATGAGAAATGGGGTGAATATTGTTAGCTCTTACAGACCCATCCCATTTCCCTTGGATCACATTAGGAAGATGTTAACCCAGGACAGGAGACTACCCATGTGACAAATGCATGTTAAATTACGGGGGTCCTAGTCAGTGGTTGACACAAAGAATCACGTAAATCTGTTAGTCTTCAGCTGGGCATTTTGGCCTTCAGTTAACATAAGCTGACTGGCTGGCTACTCTGTTGCTTATCGCCAAGGGGAAAAATCTAAGGGGGAGGAGGCAGATTGAAAGCCTGACTCCTTGGCAATGGTACTAGGTGAGGAATTTGCTGAGGACTTCAGTTAAAGCCAAACACCCAGCATCTTGTGACTGTTGGGAGAAGAAAAGGAATAATTTAACTTGCTTTCTTCTTTATATTCAGAGAACTGTTTAATTTATGTTTCTATCTTATGTGCAGGCTTTTCCCTTGAGGGAGTAGTGGGGGTTGGGCCATACCACCTTTATTCCTCAGCAGTCCTAGAGCTGGGTTGCAGGGCAGACACATTACTGTCAATGTATGGGCCCCTTTTGCTCTTTCCCCTGCAAAACACCAGCCAGGCACAGCTCCATGCTGCCCTCCCGGGAGAGGGTGAAGCAGATACACGTGGACAGGAAAGTCGGGAGAGTCTGTGCGTTTGGCTCTTGAAAAAGGGCTGTCTGTGTAGATGTGGCTTCTTTAGCGGGCAGTACACTTGGCTATGTAGAGCCCTTTCCCACACACTGTACAGGCACCAGACATTTCATTTTGTTCTAAGCAGGGGTTCAGTAAGAGAGTTTCTGGGGCCCATCCCACCTCCTGTGTCTGGAGGCAAGGAAGCTGACTGCCCAGGCTCAGTTTGCCATCCCCAAACCTCCATTTTGTTGGTGCAGTCTCAGTACAAAACTGAGTACCACATTAATTCACCAAGGCAGAGGTGCCACGGGCTCAGCATATCCGGGAACACTTTGGAGATGGTGAGTCTGAGTTGGAGGTGGGATGAGTGAATGTGTTTTCAGTCTCCCGGGATCTCTTTGCAGGTCTATAACTTGACCCAGGAGTTCTTCCGGCATGGTAAACCAGTTAATGCTGAGAGTCAGAACAGCGTGGGGGTGTTCACCCGAGAGGAGGTGCGCAACCGCATCAAGGATGACCCTGATGATCCAGAGGCCACCAAGCGCCTGAAACTCGCCATGATCCAACAGTACCTGAAGGTATCTTTGCCATCTCGGAGCTCTGTTGAGTACAAATGCCAGAATGAGAAAGACTGACCCTGGGGAAGTTGGGTCCAAGGAGGGCAGCACTGCCCTAAAGTCCTGCTTCTATCCCTGCCCAGCCTTGGCGGTCACCTGGCTCCCCTCTGGCTCTTCCCACAGGTGGAAAGCTGTGAGAGTAGCTCGCACAGCATGGATGAGGTGTCCCTGAGCGCCTTTGGGGAATGGACTGAGATTCCTGGTGCCCACCACGTCATCCCCTCGGGCTTCATGCGGGTTGTGGAGCTGCTGGCTGAGGGCATCCCAGCCCACGTCATCCAGCTGGGGAAACCCGTCCGTTGTGTTCACTGGGACCAGGCCTCATCCCACCCTCGGGGCCCTGAGATTGAGCCCCGGGATGAGGGTAACCATAATCATGATGCCGGGGAGGGCAGTCGGGGTGGAGAGGAGCCCCGGGAGGAGAGGCAGGATGAGGATGAGCAGTGGCCAGTGGTGGTGGAGTGCGAGGACTGCGAGGTGATCCCAGCAGACCACGTGATCGTGACCGTGTCACTGGGCGTGCTCAAGAGGCAGCATGCCAGCTTCTTTCGGCCAGGCCTGCCCGCCGAGAAGGTGGCTGCCATCCACCGACTGGGCATCGGCACCACTGACAAGATCTTTCTAGAATTCGAGGAGCCCTTCTGGGGCCCTGAGTGCAACAGCCTACGGTTTGTGTGGGAGGACGAGGCGGAGAGCTGCACGCTCACCTACCCGCCCGAGCTTTGGTACCGCAAGATCTGTGGCTTTGATGTCCTCTACCCTCCTGAGCGCTATGGCCATGTGCTGAGTGGCTGGATCTGTGGGGAGGAGGCCCTTGTCATGGAGAAGTGTGATGACGAGGCAGTGGCCGAGATCTGCACAGAGATGCTGCGGCAGTTCACAGGTGCGTCCTGTCCTTGTCCCGCCGCCGGCTCAACAGGTCTCGCTCTGTCCTCCTCCTCTAGACCCTCTGAGTCTCCTGAACCAGTACTAGCATCCTCATCCCCAGACTGTGAACCTGAGGTGGTGTACCCCTTGGGAGAGATACTGTAGGGCACTGGGTCTTGGCTTTGGCCTCCTAAATTGCAAGCTCTCTCCATTTGGAATTAGAGACACTCAAGATCACAGGCTCTGTGTTTCTTCTCTGCTGATGGTGAAAAACTCAGATATCACCCCAAAACCTCAGATTGCCCACTTCCTACTCATGTTGTCTTGCTAAGAGATGGATTTGTGGTTGTTTTGTCTGACTTTTAGTCGGACATGTTTCCTGCAGTATCCAAGAAGAGCCCCACAAGAACCCCTGAAATTGGAAGGGGGAACATGATTATCTGGGACATTTTTCAGATAGGAAAATTAAGGCCCACAGAGAGGAAGTGTTTTTCTGGGGATTACAAGGAGACACTGAGGGGTATATACCTTGAACCCCAGCCTCCCTCCCTCCCTTCTTCATGCCTGGCCTTCCTGGAGCCCCCGAGGTACAATGGGAGTTGTCTGGTCAGGAGTGTCTTCTGGGTGCAGCCATTTCTTATCCTCCTTCCCCTTGGCTCTTCTCATTCCCCAACAGGGAACCCCAATATCCCAAAGCCTCGGAGAATCCTGCGCTCGGCCTGGGGCAGCAACCCCTATTTCCGGGGATCCTATTCATACACACAGGTGGGCTCAAGTGGGGCAGATGTGGAGAAGCTGGCCAAGCCCCTGCCGTACACGGAGAGCTCCAAGACAGCGGTGAGTGTGGGTGTGCTGGGTACGTGAGGGGCTGCGGGGTGAGGATTCTTTGAGGGGTGGGTGTTTTGTACGTGTGTTTGGTCCAGGGGAGGAGTGCCAAGGTAAGATAGGTGGAGTAGCTCCTGTAATGATGGAGAAAACAAGAAAAAGTACACTTAACACCTGGAAGAACAAACAGAGTCAGACTAGGATATTTTAAATGCTTTCTTGCAGTTATAAAAATAACAGACTTTTAATTCTGTGCTGTCCAATATGTTGCCGTTAGCCACATTTAATTTAATTAAAATCTAAAGTAATAAATATAACATTTTGTTCCTCAGTTGCATTAGCCAGGTTTCACGTTTGAGAGACGCCTGTTGCTCATCAGAGTGGCCACGTTAGAGGCCACGTTAGTAGCCTCATTAGGTTGCCACGCTGGAGTGTGTCACTATGGAGCATTTCTGTCATTGTGGAAAGTTCTGTTGGGCAGCACTGACCCAGTATGTTTTGCTTATTTCCACCAATTTGTTTTAGGAAATAAAACAAAGTACTGACCTTCCCCCAAATTATAGTAACTGTATAGTAAAACACATAGAGGAATAATACATTGAAATTATCTATATATATTTCTGCTCCTATAAAGTAGGTTTGGAGTTCCCCCCACCAAGCATACCCATACAATAAATGTTAAAACCCCAACAAAATTATATTTAAAAGAATCCTCTGGTGTAATTGATGAGGAAGATTGCAGAGCAATGATTTGTGCCTGTCCTGGCTGTGCTTAGGAAGGGCTACTGCTATAGCCATCCTCCTTCTCTCGTCCCCTGCATCAGTTAGGACTAGCGCATATAACAAAAAGCAGAGCAAACTGTGGTTTAAACAAGACAGAAGTTTAATTAGGTCACACAAAAGGAAATCTGGAGGGGCCCAGTATCAGTAGAACCTGGCTCCCTCCTCCAGGCCACCTTGTGATCCAAGAGGGCTGTGGAGGCTGTTGCTCTCGTTCTCCTGTCTGTGACAGGCTGATGAGTGAAAGAAGGGAACCCTTGGGAAGAGTCAGTGTCCCTAAGCAATAGTGCACTTGAAGTTGATTGGCTAGAACGTAGTCACATGACTCTACCAGCTGCTAGAGAGACTGGGATACATCTTTTTTTTTTTTTTTTTCTGGATGGCAGTGGTAGTGTGGTTTGGTCGCTAAGTCATGTCCAACTCTTGCGACCCCATGGACTGTAGTCTGCCAGGCTCTTCTGTCCATGGACCCAGTTAAATGTCAGGATTTTTGTTACTGAGGAGAAAGAGAAAGTATGTGGAGCAGCTGGCTTGCCCTCTGCCACAATATGTGCCTTCCTTTCAGCTTAACCACCTCTGCAGGCTCTTTATTGGTGGGTTAAAACCTCACTACTCCAGGTGGGTGGTCCATGGACCAGCAGCACTGGCACCATGTAGGAGCATATTAGACATGCAGGCTTGCAGCCCACCCCAGACCTGATGAATGAAAACCTCATTCTACAAGGTCCCTAACTGGTACCTTACACATTCAGCTTGAGGTATATTGGAATAAAATCCAAACGCAAGCTTGGAATGCAAGCATTTGTTCTATGCTTGGACCCCACCTAAACAGCCTGCTTTCTTGATGTTAAGCTTGGCTCTGCCAAAATTTTCACCATCTCCTAGACAAGGCCTAGGAGATGCATTTCTGCCCCCATTTTTCCTTCTTCCTGAAACATCCTTTGCCTGTTTATTTATCCAGCATCTTCTGAGAAGAAGCCCAAAGGTCCTGTCCTCTGGGAAGCTTTGTGTGATCTCCCTGACAGAGGGCCTCTTTTCTGGGCTCTCAGCACCTCGCCCAAACACCCATCACGTCACGTATGATGCCATTTAGTAATTGGGTTTCGTGTCTGGCTTCCCCACCAGCAAGGAAGCTCCTCAAAGCAGCTGCCTGGTCACCTTTTATCTTCCAAGTGCCCAGAACAGTCCCTGGAACCTAATAGGGGCTCCATAAAGGTTTGTTAAATTACTGCCTAACTTTATCGAGTTCTTATATTCTTTCAGGTTCTGAGTCTTTTAGATACATCATTTCACTTAATCCTCACAATCACCTTCAGAAGTAGATGGTATAAACTCATTTTGGAGATGAAGAAATCAAAGCTTAGGGAGGTTAAATCATTCCCCAAGTTCACTAGTAAGAGGCAGTGTGAATTTCTGAAATTGTAGAGCCAGGACTCATAAAAACCTCAGAGGAAAAAGGACTGAGGCTGGATGTTTGGGGAAGAAGCAGGGGAAGATGGGCAGGTGGGATGGACAGCTCCTCATCCTGTGGAAATAGCAATACCTGCATCTCAGATGCCTGCCTATTCCTTTCTAACGTATAGTATGGATGGGGATTC
This sequence comes from Oreotragus oreotragus, assembly GCA_006410675.1. Lineage (NCBI taxonomy): Eukaryota > Metazoa > Chordata > Mammalia > Artiodactyla > Bovidae > Oreotragus > Oreotragus oreotragus. The sequence continues at coordinate 702,434 of SJYX01022229.1, forward strand.
TGGGGCAGACAGGTAGCTTTTCTTGCTCCTCCATCTTCACTTCCCTGTCCCCTGCCCAGCCTATGCAGGTGCTGTTCTCAGGTGAGGCCACGCATCGCAAGTACTATTCCACCACCCATGGTGCTCTGCTCTCTGGCCAGCGTGAGGCTGCCCGTCTCATTGAGATGTACCGAGACCTCTTCCAGCAGGGGACCTGAGTGCCTCATTGCTGCCGAGCGTGTTCCTTAAAGAACCACTAACTCGTGACTGCCAGCCCTGCCCCTTGCTGCTGTGTACTCCTCACTTCCGAATCCTCTGTAGAATGGATTTGTATCTTTTGTAGAGCTAGACATCTAACTGGCTTCAGACCTGGCCCTGTAGCTTCTTCTTTTCTCCTTCCTGGGTGGTGACCAGGGTGGGGTCCGTTGATTTACCTCTGTGCTCTGATCTCTGACTTCCCTATGCTTCCCCTCATCTCTAACCTTGTTATTGTAAGTGCCTTCAATACTTTGCATTTTGGGATAATAAAAGAGGCTTGCCCTTCCTGTGCTCCTCAGCTTCTCTCTTCCATTTTTCTTAGCCTTGTGTGTGTGTATGTGTGTGTGTGTGTGTGTGTGTGTGTATGTCTTTGTGTGTTTGTCATATCTTCTTCGAGGGGATAATGGGGCCAGCTGTGGTCCGGTTATACCCCCAGAAAGGAAGATGCCTGCCTTTAGTGGAGGGGGCATCCTCTCACCCCAATCTATTTGTGATTGTTTCCCTTCCTGCCAGTGAGACTCCTTAGGAGTAAGAGCCCCTCATTACCCAGCCCCAACTCCTTCAAACAGGCCTGGGCCTGCCTGCTGGCCTTTTGTTGGACTTCTCAGAGCCTGATTGGGTAACATAGCCACATGGAGTGAAGGTGAGTTTTATGGGAGGGGGCACCTGTTGTGGTTCCATGCCAAGCCTAGATGTGTTAATTATTAATCAATGTCATCTGGCCAGAAGGCCCTGTTCTGCCCTTGGGATGCTCCAGTTGACTTCTGGGAAGATTTTTCCCTGAAAAATTTCTGAGAAGTACAGAAGTACAGCCATTTTGGTGGGTGAAAAAATACACACACATACAGTCCTTTTATATCCACACACACATACATCACTCCTACACAGATACACTACCCTACGCCCTTACACCTATACACAAGTACAACTATACACACATGCATAAAACCTTAAAGAACATTTAGTCATTTTCTTACTCCAGATTTCTGGTGACAGAGTTTGAATTCTACAGAGTTGAGGGGTTGGGTGGTGGAGGATGTGATGAAAAGCCGGGTGTACCCCCTGGTTTAACTCTGTGTGAATTTAGGTTGGGTTAGCTCTTCAGAAGCTTAGGGCACTGCCTTTCATATGCCTCTATATCCTTTACTCCCTTACCTTAGGCTGTGATGAAGATGTCCAACACATGGATGTGCCTCTACACTCCTCCCTGTACCTGTCTGCACACCCCTACATGCACACCCACCTACATGCACATACATACTGCCACCCCCCCCCTCCAAACCCCGCCACACACACCCACATACACATGTCAAAGAGGCATCCTTGTTTTGTGAAGGTTGACCTACCCAACGTCCCTCATGGAGTTTATGTTAGGGATTCATATTCACCTCATGGGTAACTTGAGAAATTGTAAGTATATGTATTAAACTATTTTTTGAGTAGAGGATCTATCAATGTAGTTCATGCTCAAAAGTCATAAAAGGATACACTGAACAACGTCCTCCCACAGCTGTCCCCAGTACCACTGCCACTCCCAATGGCAGTATTATTATATTATATATACTAGTATATTGTGTATCTATTTCTAGATATGTTATTATAAATATATGCCCTTCTCTCTTTTTACGTGAAAGTGACAAAGTATCCATCCTGTTCTGCATTTTGCTTGTTTTAGTTAACATAATGTGTCTTGGAGATCTTACCATAATGGTACTTAAATGGACAACGTAAATTTGGATCTTACTTTGGTCAAGGAGTGTCTATCTCCTTCCTGGCCAGAGTTGTGTTGCAGGAAGCACCTCCTGTTAACTTCACCTTTGGAGGCACTGATTCAGTCTTGAGTATCAGTCAATGCCACAGCTATTTAAGAAACCTAGTCACAGCAAGGAACTCATCCTGTGTATATCTCTCTGGTACATATTTCAGGTGAGCATATCCACTCATTTCTCTTGGGTGTATAGCCAAGAGTAGAAATGCTGCCAGGCACAAGGCCAGTTTTAGTAGAATCAGCACAGTCTCCCCATGTCCTGGATTTTCCCCACTAACTGTGCTGGGATGGACAGAAGTGGCCCATCACATAAGTATGAAGGATGAAAATAATATGTAGAATTTCCAGATCACAAGTGTAGGAATTTAAAGAACTCTAGGAGGGTGAAGTTTATTTGGTGATTGCAAGTTGGAGAGCTTCAGGTGTGGGCAAGTCAGGAGGGTAGGAAAATCCAATGGATGGAGGAGCCTGGTGGGCTGCAGTCCATGGGGTCACTGGGAGTCAGACACTGAACGACTTCACTTTCACTTTTCACTTTCATGCATTGGAGAAGGAAATGGCAACCCCCTCCAGTGTTCTTGCTTGGAGAATCCCAGGGACAGGGGAGTCTGGTGGGCTGCTGTCTATGGAGTCACACAGAGTCAGACACGACTGAAGTGACTTAGCAGCAGCAGCAGCAGCAGCAGCAAGGGCTAGACATAGAGTCTCTTAATTTAACATGGATGCCACCTCAGACTAGGCAGGGTGATTCATCCCAGTGGGGAAATAAAACCTCCAGAGGGTTATGTAATGCAAATAAAGCACCTAAGTTCACTCAGATAGGTGGTGTGAGACTTAATCCAAGGTCTGTTTGGTGCTACATGCATGCTAAGTCGCTTCAGTCCTGTCTGACTCTTTGCAACCTTATGGACTGTAGCCTGCCAGGCTCCTCTGTCCATGAAATTCTCCAGGCAAGAATACTGGAGTGGGTTGCCATTTCCTTCTGCAGAAGATCTTCCCGACTTAGGGATTCAACCCGTGTCTCAGTGGCAGGCAGGTTCTTTACCACTAGCGCCACCTGGGAAGTCCCGACGCTACAGTGAAGGGTTATTCTAGTTATTGTGTGATAAAAAGAAGAGGCTGGTGCCATTAGAAAAAAAAAAAAATCTTAGGCCATTATAGACAGGATGGAACTGCGTGCAACCACACTAGGAGACTGTGCTGATTCTACTAAAACTGGCCTTGTGCCTGGCAGCATTTCTACTCTTGGCTATACACCCAAGAGAAATGAGGGGATATGCCCACCTGAAATATGTACCAGAGAGATATACACAGGATGAGTTCCTTGCTGTGACTAGGTTTCTTAAATAGCTGTGGCATTGACTGATACTCAAATGACTCTATATGGCATGCTCAGGCCAACACCCTGTGCCAAAACTGCTACACAATTCTTGTCACTTGTGAGAGGTCACTCGAGAGGGAAGTTCTTTCCTGGCACTGGATTCTGTGTAGAACTGGTTGCATTGTTTCTTGTGGCGTCAGTGAATCAACGACCAACGTGTTTGGTTTGTGGCTTTGTGGAAGCCTCTGAAATGTTCCTTCAGGTTCCCTGGGGTACTCGGCAAGTCTGGAACAGATATGCCTCTTCCTGGGAGCCACTTGGAATGTCTACCCTACCTACACACAAAGGTAGGAGTGCAGTACCTCTGGTTTGAGTCACTCTGAGTTTGCTTGGGCCTGTCAAAATGAGCCCATGGGTGATCCTAAGATGCAAGAGTGAAGTGCGCTGCTGGTTCTGTTCTAGAGAACTGCCTGTCTAACTAACGGTCTGCCAAACGTGATGGTAGATTCACATGAAGCGTGTTTTCTCATACTGACCAGCTGGTGTCCCTTCTTCCATGCTTGGCCCTTTTAGCCTGTTCTCCACACAGGAGCCTGTATGATCCTTTTACCAACATGAATCCAGTTATGTGCTTCTCTAGTTCCAGTGATTCCCATCATACTGAGCATAAAACGTGATTTCCAGCATCCTGTGTGACCTGTTCTTTGGCCCCACTTCCTTCCATGGCCCCTTTCTGTTGGCCCTGGCTGTCCTGTTTATCTGGAATGCTTGCCCCCAGCAATGCAGGTCTCATTCCTTTGCTGCCTTCAGCCCTCTAATCAGCTGTCACTTCTCTAGGAAGACTTCCCTAAGCACCCCATTTGCAGCACTCTCAGCACTCTCTATCCTTCCCTTTGCCTGTTTTTCATGGTCCTTCTCTTTCCATGATGTCATATATATATATTTTTATTTATATGTCTCTTTATTTGTCTATCTACTCCCCTTGCCCCTTCCCCCAGGTTGTAGCTTGCATTGTCCAAAATAGTGCCTGGTATAGTGGGCTACCCATGAATATTTGCAGAATGAATGAGCAAGTGAATGAAGGAGCTGAGCTGAATAGTGTTATCCCCTAGACCCATCCTTGATGCTAGCCAGCAGTCCTCATGGGCTTCCCTTGTCAGCACCCCTTCAACGCTGATACCTCCCCTCCCCTACCAACTGTCAACAGGCTGCTGCTCCTGCTGCTAAGTCGCTTCAGTCGTGTCCGACTCTGTGCGACCCCATAGACGGAAGCCCACCAGGCTCCCCTGTCCCTGGGATTCTCCAGGCAAGAAAACTGGAGTGGGTTGCCATTTCCTTCTCCAAGGCATAAAAGTGAAAAGTGAAAAGGAAGTCGCTTAGTCGTGTCCGACTCTTAGCGACCCCATGGACTATAGCCTACCAGGCTCCTCCATCCATGGGATTTTCCAGGCAAGAGTGCTGGAGTGGGGTGCCATTGCCTTCTCCGTGTCAACAGGCAGAATGGTCTATTTCACAGACAAAATAGAAGCCACCTGGAGCCAACTTCCTCGACAAATCTACAGACTGCTTGCCTACACACCCATCCTTATAGACCTTTCCCAGACACAATGGAAGTGTGTGATCCATCACTTGTGTATTCCATGCCCCAAACTCAGGGACTTTGCTTGTCATTTCCTGTCCCATTCTGTCTACTCCATCCTTCCCACTTGAATTTCAGTTTCCTCACGTCTTTCCCATCCCCAGCCCTCATCTTACTCCCACTTTTCCCTGCCTTTTTTTCTGGTCAAGCATCACACTAGCATTTTCTACACGTGCTCTCTCTGCATCCTCACTATCCTCACTCTAGCAGTGGTTGGTGGGGGTCCTCAGGCCACAGAGGGAAGGACTAGCCTGGCTCTCCTTTCCATGGCTGGGAGAGGTAAGGAGGACTCCTAAGGTTGATGGAAGGACACCCTCATGGGCTGAACCACATCCTCTGGTGCCATCTGCTGGCCATGTCAGAATGCAGCCCTCTTGCTGCACAGAGAACATCCGTGTCTGGGATTCTGTGAGCTTTTCTGAATTAAAAAAAATTTTCAATAAATCATTAGAAAATACCTTAAGATAATACTGAATAAAGTTAATAAAGTAATATTGCAACTTATTCCAGAGCATCATTTATTTTTCATTCTTAACCTTTTGTAAAAAGAGACTTTGTTGGCCTCCAGGATGAGATCACCTTACCTGCCTCCTGAGAAACCTATATGCAGGTCAAGAAGCAACAGTTAGAACTGGACATGGAACAATGGACTGGTTCAAAATTGGGAAAGGAGTCCATCAAGGCTCTATATTATCACCTTGCTTATTTAACTTCTATGTAGAGAACATCATGGGAAATGCCAGGCTGGAGGAATCACGATTCCTAGATTCTTGATTCTAGAATCAAGATTGCCAGGAGAAATATCAATAACCTTAGATGTACAGATGATACCATTCTAATGGCAGAAAGAGAAGAGGAACTAAAGAGCCTCTTGATGAAGGTGAAAGAGGAGAGTTAAGCTGGCTTAAAACTCAACATTGAAAAATTAAGATAATGAGAAACAACCCCCAGAGTGGGAGAAAATAATAGCAAATGAAATAAGTGGCAAAAGATTAATTTCCAAAATATATAAGCAACTCATACAAGTCTATATCAGAAACACAACCAACCCAATCAAAAAGTGGGAAAAGACCTAAACAGACATTTCTTCAAAGAAGACATACAGATGGCCAACAAACACATGAAAAGATGCTCAACATTGCTCATTATTAGAGAAATGCAAATCAAAATTACAATGAGGTATCACCTCACACCAGTCAGAATGGGCATTGTCAAAAAGTCTATAAACAATAAATGATGGAGAGCATATGGAGAAAAGAGAACCCTCCTGCACTGTTGGTGGGAATGTAAATTGATACAGCCACTATGGAAGACATTATGGAGATTCCTTTAAAAACTAAGATTAAAACCACCATATGAACCAGAAATTTCACTACTAGGCACATACCCTGAGGAAACCAAAGTTGAAAAAGACACATGTAACCCAATGTTTGTGGCAGCACTATTTATGGTAGCTAGAACGTGGAAGCAACCTACATATGCATTGACAGATAAATGGATAAAGAAGCTGTGGTACATATATACAACGGAATATTCCTCAGCCATAAAAAGGAAGACCTTTGAGTCAGTTCTAATAAGGTTGATGAACCTAGAGCCTATTATACAGAGTGAAGTAAGTCAGAGAAAAACAAATATCGTATAACACATATACATGGAATCTAGAAAGATGGTACTGATGAATTATTTGCAGGGCAGCAGTGGAGACGCAGACTTGGGCATAGCAGCAGGGGCAGGCGGGGAGGGGATGGGAAAGGAGAGGAGAGGATAGGATGGAGAGAGTAACATGGAAACTTACATTCAGTTCAGTTTCAGTTCAGTCACTCAGTCATGTCTGACTCTTTGTGACCCCATGAGTCGCAGCACGCCAGGCCTCCCTGTCCATCACCAACTCCCAGAGTTCACTCAGACTCACGTCCATCGAGTCAGTGATGCCATCAAGCCATCTCATCCTCTGTCCTCTTCTCCTCCTGCCCAGAATCCCTCCCAGCATCAGAGTCTTTTCCAATGAGTCAACTCTTTGCATGAGGTGGCCAAAGTACTGGAGTTTCAGCTTTAGCATCATTCCTTCCAAAGAACACCCAGGGCTGATCTCCTATAGGATGGACTGGTTGGATCTCCTTGCAGTCCAAGGGACTCTCAAGAGTCTTCTCCAACACCACAGTTCAAAAGCATCAATTCTTTGGCTCTCAGCTTTCTTCACAGTCCAACTCTCACATCCATGCATGACCACAGGAAAAACCATAGCTTTGACTAGATGGACCTTTGTTGGCAAAGTAATGTCTCTGCTTTTCAATATGCTGTCTAAGTTGGTCATACATTACCATATGTAAAACAGATAGCCAATGGGAATTTGCTGTATGACTCAGGGAACTCAAACCAGGGCTCTGTAACAACCTAAAGGGGTGGGATGGGGAGGGAGGTTCAAGAAGGAGGGGACATATGTATACCTATGGCTGATTCATGTCGATGTTTGGCAGAAACCAACAAAATTCTGTAAAGCAATTATCCTTCAATTAAGGAAAAAAAAATCTAAGATCATGACACCTGGTCCCATCACTTCATGGCAAATAGATGGGGAAAAAATGGAAACAGTGACAGAATTATTTTCCTGGGCTCCAAAATCACTGCAGAAGGTGACTGCAGCCATGAAATTAAAAGATCCTTGCCCCCTGGAAGAAAAGCTATGACAAACCTAGTGTATTAAAAAGGAGAGACATTACTTTGCAGACAAAGGTCCATATAGTCAAACCTATTGGTTTTCCACTAGTCATGTACAGATGTGGGAGTTGGATGATAAAGAAGACTGAGAACCAAAAAATTGATGCTTTTGAACTGTGGTACTGGAGAAGACTCTTGAGAGTCTCTTGGACAGCAAGGAGATTAAACCAGTCAATCCTAAAGGAGATCAGTCTTGAATATTCATTGGAAGGACTAATGCTGAAGCTCCAATACTTTGGCCACCTGATGGGAAGAGCTGATTCACTGGAAAAGATCCTAATGCTAGGAAAGATTGAGGGCAGGAGGAGAAGGGGGCGACAGAGGATAAGATGGTTGGATGGCATCACCGACTCAACGGACATGAATTTGAGCAAACTCTGGGAGTTAGTCAAGGACAGGGAAGCCTGGTATGCTGTAGTCCACGGAGTTGCAAAGAGTTGAATACAACTGAGTAACTGAACAAGATATTTTCTTTTTTGTTCCTTCATTCCGTCATTCATTGGTTGTTTCGTTCATTCATCAGATTTTTTTATGCCAGCTTCTGTGCTAGGGAGATTTAATTACGTTTCAGTAAGTAAGTTTACTAAATAAATAAATAGGAACTATGAACTTATTTTATTCCCCAAGTGAAGCTGAAATGTATAATTTCAATTCTTTTAAATTTGTTGAGGTTTATAGAGGGATGGGAAGTGGGAAGTGGGTGGAAGGTTCAAGAGGGAGGGGACATGTGTATCTAAGACTGATTGATATTGATGTATTTCAGAAACCAACACATTGTAAAGCAATTATCCTTCAGTTAAAAAGAAATAAAAAATTTTTGTTGAGGTTTGTTTTATGGCTCAGGATATGGCCTATCTTAGAATATGATCTATATGGTGCTTGAAAAGGATGTGCTACTGTTGGGTGCAGTATCCTACAGATGTTGATTGGATCCTGTTGGCTGATAGTGTTGTTGATTTCCTCTATATCTTTGCTGATTTTCTGTCTAGTTATTTTGATTGTTGAGAGAATAGTTTAAGTGTCTAAATATAATTGTGTATCTGTTTATCTGTTCAACTGTATCATTTTTTTGTATTAATAGCTTTTTAAAGAACAGTTTTAGGCTTATAGAAAAAGTGAGTATTTAGCCTCTACACCCATTTTCCCTATTAACATCTTACATTAATATGGTATATTTGTCATAACCAGTGAACCAATGTTTTAACCAGTGAACCAAAGTTCATAGGTTAAACTAAGGAAAGATGAATAACCTAATGTCTTTTTCTGTTCCAGAATTCTGTCCAGGATGCTACGTTACATTTAGCCATCATGTTTTGTTAGATTCTTCTTGGTTGTGATGTTTTCTCAGACTCTGCTTATCTTCAGTGATCTTAACCATTTTGAGTAGTATAGTCAGGTATATTGTAGATGCCCCCTATTGGAATTTGTCTGATGTGTTTTTCATGACTAGACTGGGAGTATAGATTTTTAGGAGGGAAACCACAGAGTTAAAGTGCCATTTTCATCTCATCATAGGACCTTGATCACTTTGCTGAGATAGACTTTGTCAGGTTTCTACACTGTGAAGTTATCCTCCCCATCCCTCTGCCACCATACTGTCCTCTTTGGAAGGAAGTCACTTTGCAGCCCACACACTTAGGGAGTGGGGAGTTATGTTCCCCTCCTTTAGAGAATAGTATCTATATAATTTATTTGGAATTCTTCTGCACAGGAAAATTGTCCCTTCTCTTCTTTGCCCCTTTTCATTTATTAACTTGTTCAGTCATTTATTTATATCAGAATGGACTTGTGCATATTTATTTTATATTTTGGATTATAATCGAATACTACCTTATTTTCTTGTTAAATTATTTCAGCTTGGGTTGTTGGGAGCTCTTTCAGTTGGCTCCTATGTCTCTGACCTGCTGCCATCCATGTGTGGATTTTTTTTTCTTTCCTTTTTGAACACTTCCTGACTTTCGGGCATTATAAGGTGCTCTAGGCGTATCTTGTATATTTCCTGTCTCTGTCATTGAAACAGCCATTTCTTCAGAGAACCCTGATTCCTTTTGATAGAGCTTGGTCTAGCTTGGGGCAAAAGCTAGATTGGTGTTGCCACTTGGGGTTGGTAATGGCAAAAGCGACCTCAGTTCTTTATTTCTGCTTGCTTTGCTATGTGAACTTGCATCTCCTCTCACTAAAGAGGTTGTTATTGGCTGAATTGTGTCCCCTCAAATTCATGTGTTGAAGTCTTAACGCAACTCCCTGTGATGGATTAAAGATTATCAGCAAATATTGATATTGATACTCATTGAAATTGATATTCAGCAAATATCAATCACTTTTCTTCCTCTGGGAATAGAGTATATATTCCTCCCTTTTGACTTTGGGTTTAGCCATCTGACTTGTTTTGGCTAACAGAATGTGAACAGACACATTGTGGTATGAGCTGAAGCTCCCAACCTGTTTGCACAGTTGGGTTTCTGCCTCTCATGTACTTGCAATTTGTCATAAGAACAGGTCCCTGATAGCTGATGTTTCAAGGAGAATATGGAGAAAGGGGGAATAGATCTGAGCTTATAGAAGCCTGGAATCAAACCTAGGGCCTGTAGACAGACACATAAACAAGAAAGACAAATGCTTGCTCTTATAACCTGTGAATTTAGGGATGGCTTGTTTTGCAGCATTATCACGGCAGCAGCTAACATCTCTCTTTGGGAGAGTCATCTAACCCAAGAGGGATATTTGTTGGCACTAGTGATAGAGTCAACAATGGCCCATGCAATGGGAAGCGACCCAGGGTACAAAGGTGGCACAGTTCTAGCAAAGGGGCCTGGCAGGAATGGGCCAAGGGATTCAGATTCCTGGAGGATTCATTTCATGGCTTGACTCTGGCTCAAGGAGCTGGGAGAGACAGCAGCTCTTTTTAGCTCTGTCCTACCCAACTGAGGAAAGATCTAACCACTGCCTTGTTTTAAGCTCATTGTTCTAAAAATTCAGAGTTGCTGTGACTCCTTTTCTAGCAAATGGAGAACTTGAGAAATTACAATGTTTCCCTCCACTCTCAATGTCCTTTCTGACCCAGACCCACAAGCCTGGACAGTATTGAAGTCTCTGCTAAAGGCAGAAGGTTTCTGCAGGGAATCAGGATGATGGGTGACCATAGACTGTATTCTTGGCTTCTCAGAAAGCAATTCTTGGCAGTAGGACAGTGGTTGGAGATTACATGACTGGGCAGGCTCTTCTTGGAGTTCGGAGTAGGCTGTGAGGGGCTCTGATGGAAGAGGGTAGAGCCTTTTCCTTACTCACCCTCAGCCAGTGGTGCTTTTGATACAAGGGATAGAACTCTGGCTAGCCTTTAATTCTGTTCCCTTACCTTTAGAGTTCCCACTGTTTGCCAGATGGTTGGCTTACATTTCAGATATGTCTTGAATTTCTATCCTATTTTAAAGTATTTATTGACATTTTAAGGAGAAGGGTTTTATTAAGGACTTGACAGGATGTCACTTTAAGTTGGAAGTCGTTTTGATTTAACAATAGCCTTTCCTGAGATGTTAAGGGCTCCTAATAAGGCAGGCAGATATAGATGGTAACTTGGGAAAGGAAAGCTGAGCATGGATGTAGCCCATGGAAATGCCATCTCCACAATATCCAGAATCTCCCTCTTCTCATTCACCTGCATTCCTCTGGCCAGGCCGTCATCAGCTTAGATGGTTGCTGTCACTGCTCTCCAACTGGCCTCCCTGCTTTCAGTCTGATTTTTCTTTCTTTTTTTCTGATTTACACAATAGCTAGAATAACCCTGTCCACCCAAACTGGCTAGCCTTTAATTCTGTTCCCTTACCTTTAGAGTTCCCACTGTTTGCCAGATGGTTGGCTTACATTTCAGATATGTCTTGAATTTCTATCCTATTTTAAAGTATTTATTGACATTTTAAGGAGAAGGGTTTTATTAAGGACTTGACAGGATGTCACTTTAAGTTGGAAGTCGTTTTGATTTAACAATAGCCTTTCCTGAGATGTTAAGGGCTCCTAATAAGGCAGGCAGATATAGATGGTAACTTGGGAAAGGAAAGCTGAGCATGGATGTAGCCCATGGAAATGCCATCTCCACAATATCCAGAATCTCCCTCTTCTCATTCACCTGCATTCCTCTGGCCAGGCCGTCATCAGCTTAGATGGTTGCTGTCACTGCTCTCCAACTGGCCTCCCTGCTTTCAGTCTGATTTTTCTTTCTTTTTTTCTGATTTACACAATAGCTAGAATAACCCTGTCCACCCAAAGTCAGACCCTGTCACTTCTCTCCTCAAACTCTTGCAAGGCACCCCTTCACTCAGCGGAAAAGCCAGAGTCCTGTGTTATTTACACGGCTCTGTGACTTTGGCACTCATCACCTACTACATCTGGCAGCCACATTTTCTGTTCCTCTACTTTGCCTGATCTGCCTGATCTACCCTGCCCTGCTCGCTAACCTGAACACACCGAGTCTTCTCCTAAGTTAAGACTTTGCACTTACTGTTCCATTTGTAAGAATCTGCATGGTTCACATCATTACTACCTTCAGGTCTTTTCTCACATATTAACCTCTACCTGAGACTTTCCCTGGGTACTCAGTCTGGAAGTACAATGTTCCACAGCTTCAACATTTCCTGTTCCCTTTCCCTGTTATGTATTTTTTGCTTATCACCATTTACTATATATTTTATGTCATTACCTCTCACTCCTGAGGAACAGAGTAAGATGAAAGGCTGACATGGGGAAACATGAGATGGGAGGATGGAGAGGGAATCAGAGGCACAATGCACCGGGACATGGAACCTTGTCCTGGGAACAAGTCCCCATACCAGTGTACTAAATAAGTGAATTTTCCCTTTAACTTCCTGGCTCTGCCTCTGAACTCACTAAGCATCTTTCAGACCACAGTTTGGCTTCCCATTAAGTTCATTTATCATCATGAGAACACTGGCTTGTGTGATAGTTAAGTTATAGTTCCCATTAAAAATGAGCACATTGGCTTTGGGCTTATGAACTTCATGTCCTAGTGAGGCAGGCCATCTGTGTGGCTTATATGAGACTGGTAACTGTGGGACACTGACCAGACTCACTTTCTACACCTGTGATACCAAGGACCAGCCCCTTGGCTGAGGGTAATTTCATTGAGCAAATAATAACTGATTGAGCCTTTTGAGGCATAGCAAGACAGATATTTCATTGTGTCTCCTTTTACTTTTTCAAAATTTCACACCTTTGGTCAGTTTGGGAAACTCTCCTTGAGGTAGCTGCTGCTGCTGCTGCTAAGTCGCTTCAGTTGTGTCCGACTCTGTGCGACCCCAGAGATGGCAGCCTACCAGGCTCCCCCGTCCCTGGGATTCTCCAGGCAAGCACACTGGAGTGGGTTGCCATTTCCTTGAGGTAGGGGCTTCCTAAAAAACCCTCTTGATTAGGTTCCTGATGGGAGGGGGCGCTCTTAGCGTATGTATTGCAGATTAGATAGCTGGCAAAGGTTTGTATTGCGGTGACTGGCCTATGTGACAGACACTGAGAGCTGCCTGCATGATATCTATTGCTTCCTCCTGCTGCCAGGATTGTGATTTTCTTCAGAGTAGCAGTGGTTTCCAATGGGAGGCAATGATTCACGTTGCCCTAAAGCAGGATCAACAAACTCTTTGACAAAAAAAAAAATTTTTTTTAATTTAGGCTTTGTGGGCCAAGGGGTGACTTTCATATAATACACCTCTCACGAAATAATCTCTTGACCTTTTTCACCCTCAGCCACTTAAAAATGTAAAACCCATTCTTAGTTCATAGTCTTTATACAAACTCAGGTGGTAGGCTAAATTTGGCCCACTTTGCAGACCTATCACTCTGTCTTATTTTTTATGTTACCAGTCTCCCTTGCAGGGTGGTCATGACATCCACTTCTGGAGGTAAGCTGGGGAAGGGTGGTTTGAGGAAAACGTTTATTATGTTGATAAAAGGAGGCAGATGCCATAGCCCAGTCCCTTCTCTTTTTTCTCTGCCTTGAATATGAATGTGAATTATGGTACCATTGATCATGGTGAAGCGACAAGGAGGACAAAAACCAACACACCAAAGATTGTGAAGCAAAGATAGAAAGAGCTTGGGTATGTGACTGACAATACCAGAAACTACCTACTTCATATGTTGTGAAGTGAGAAAAACAATAACCAGTGTTTAAGCAGCTTCCTTATTACTTGCAGCTGCATTTTCAGCATATCCAGGGCGCTTATGTCCTTCGTTATCTGCTTCACCCCTCCCCCATCCAGGAGAATTACTCTCCTCACAGAGACTGGTACCCAGGCAGCTGTGTTTTGTATTACTTGCTTCATCTCATGCCTACCTGCCTGCCCAGATGTTCAGACCTGACTTCTAAGTAGTCAGTCCATAGGCTGGCCAGTGAACCATAGCCTTTGTGGCTTGTCTCCGGAATGGAAGCTGAGAGTCCTGTGGTTTCTGGCAGGACAGAAGAAGGTGGATGCAAACAGTATGATGGAGTCACATAAATGTGAAACTCCTGGAAGGAATATCCGCAAATGTCGTGGGTGAAGTCCTCTTCCAATGTGTCCTTCCTTCTAGCTCCTGGCTCTAAAAGCTCAGCCTGTTGTGGTCCCAGTTCCTATATTTCTTCTTGGTTCCAAGTTCACCGTGCAGTTCCTGCTTCATTTTTCTCTAGACAAGAGCAATTTGAGAAGGTAGGCCAGGGTCTTGTTCAACAGTTTCTTTGTTTCCCTGCTCCCTCAAAGTGTTGGATGGAGAAGGGAAGAAGCGACAGCCTAGACCTTCAGGAGAGCCGAGGGCAGCCCCTCTTCCCAAAATTACCATCCCCAGCACCACCTGGATCTACTGGCTCTCCAGAGAGCTATTCTGAGCTGAGAGGCTATGGGACGGGTTTAGCCTTTCTAAGCATCTGGTTTTGTGCTTCATTGGAGCTGCAAGAAGAAGAAAAAAAAAAAGGAAATTCTTTTCCAAGTGGACAGTGAACATGTAACCCCCTGGGGGTATAACAGGATGGGAATAGAAACGGGGTCAGGAGGGCACAGAGGAGTTGAGCTCTGACAAGTCACTGAGGTCCAAAAACTTTCCCCAGGACCTGTCAGCGCCTGGAACCAGAGGGACTAAGGGACTGGCTTGTAGTGCTGGTGGTGGTGATGTGAGCGGCTTGCAGAGTGGGGCTCCAGGAGGGGTCTGGGCAGCAGGGCATGTGGAGCGGGAGACTTCTTTCTTCAGAAGTCCAGGGTGTAGCTGGCTCTCTGGCTGGAGAAGGATGCAGGCTCTAGCTCCTTGAGAACTGGTAGAACGGGCTGTGGGGAGGGTCTTACAGAGACAGTGATGTTGGCCAGCCATCAGGTGGGCACTGGAGCAGTGTGGCAGGAAAGGGTAATGGGGCAACTCCATCGATCCAGGATTTAATGAATGCTCACACCTTGAGTAGCCCAGGGTCAGACAGCCTGCTTCCTCATAGTGGATGAAGATATGGATTCTATTGGTGAACTCTAAGCCTGGATGACCTTGATGTGAACTACCAGAGAGGCTGAGGGCCACTCAGGGCTTAATTCTGAGCCAGGGGTCTGGGAAGGAGGTCTTGGGAAGATAACGGCAAGTAGAAAAGGCAGGCAGGCTCAGAGCCTCTGAGAGCCTGAAGCTTCAGCATCAGTGGGTTTGTCATGCCTCCAAGAAGTAGAGGACATGACTTTGGAAGAGGCTGGAGGGCTTGTATTTGAGGTGTCTGAGGTCATCCAGGGGAGGGTGATCACACACATTTGGAGCTAGAGACTGATATTTGGAAGCCATTTATGTACAAGTGGTCATTAAGATGATTTGGAGTGGCTGAGATTGGGTGGCAAGTTGAAATAAGAAAAGAACCTTGGGGACACTGAAGACTGTAGAGGCACCTGCACAGGAGGCAGAGAGAGAGATGGAGAGAATGTGGTCAGGGGACCAGAAGATCCCAGGGGTGTGGATCAGGCAGGGGGAGGACTATTTCAGGAAACAGGGAGTGGCCACCAGTGTGGACTGTGGCAGAGACAGAGGGGGAGGAGACTGGGGAAATGAAAGGCCCCAGGTGAATTGCAAAAGCAGCCCTGGGTGATGCTGGGACAGAGGTCCGGGAGACTGTGGGAAGAAAGCAAAAAGGGTGGCAAGAGCCCCGCTGGAAAGGGAGGATGGACTGGAGCTGGGACCTTGGAATGGAAGTGGGAATGCAGCTTTCTAAGGAACTGGCGGGGGCGGGGGTGGGATGGGTGGTGGAATTGGGCAAATACCAGTGCCCTTGGAGGCTTGCTCCTGTCTCTGTCAAATCTCACAGGAGCATCCTTCTTCTCACTCATGACTCCTTCAGGCTTCACTCCATCCCTTGAGGACTGTGTAAAAGAACNCGGGGGTGGGATGGGTGGTGGAATTGGGCAAATACCAGTGCCCTTGGAGGCTTGCTCCTGTCTCTGTCAAATCTCACAGGAGCATCCTTCTTCTCACTCATGACTCCTTCAGGCTTCACTCCATCCCTTGAGGACTGTGTAAAAGAACACTTAGTCCCATTTTCACGGGCACTGAGAGAGTCTTCTCTACTCCCTCAGTCGTGGACTGGGCTGGGGCACCTGAAGACCCAGAAAGTGGTGCCGTGAATGCACTTCTTCCAGATGTCCCAAAACCACTTGCAAGAGGCTCCTTCCTTTAGAAAGGCTGTTGCTACTCCCTCCATTCCCGTTGGCTATTCCAGGACCCTTTGCCATGTCCTGAGAACAAGGTCAGCAACTCAGTGCTTTATTGATGTTTAGAACTGGGTCATTGGATGCCCTTGCTGTGGCACAGCCTCTCTAGGGGCTCTGTAGCCCTACCCCCCTTTCCTGAAGGCTTGTTCCCTGGTATGGAGGGCATAAGAAGAGGCCAGCTTTGTGGGCCCCATGTGCAGGAGACTGAAGCTGAGGCTTAAAGGTCAGATATGTTTTGCTGATTGGTCATCAAGCCTATAGAAAGTACTGGGCAAGCTGCTGACCCCACCTATCTCTACATCCACTGTTATCCAGGACAGGGAGCAACCGCCACCCCCCTCCCCCCCCGCCACTTAAATCTTTCTGATGAGAACTATCTCTTCACATTTATCCCTTGTCCCCACTATGGACCTCCTGTGGGCTCAACTGCCTTGGCATGTGGGAACCCTCTAAGAGACCCTCCCCTGCTGTTGAACTCTCCTGCTCAGAAGCCCAATGTTCAATACATTGACATAAGGGTCTGCCTCCTTGCTTTGACAGATGGCCCCACCTCTGTGAGAAGATTCTGGGGGCTGTGCCAGTGTTTCCAGCATTAGGGCAGCCAATGTGCTGCAAGATGGGGCCCTCTTTGATGTATGCAACATGCTTCCAGTATCTGCTTTTAACTGCTCCTCCTGTGCCTTGGGGGATGCCAGGCCTGAAAGTCTAATACTTGATAGATTCACAGGGTGAAATTTATGCTCTTGACCCCAGCTGTCTTTTTACCTTGTAATATTGGGATGAGGAGTTTGAATTTGTGGTGACTTTTTCAACAGACTATCTCCCTACTAAAGGAAGCTTCTGGTTGAAAATACTGGTCCATGTTGGCCCCAGGAGTTGCTTCTTCCTCCTTCAGAACACCTCCACTCCAGACACTCCAGGGTATTATCTAGCAGTTCTCCTTCCAAAGGTCCACTGGGCTACCATCATCATTCCTTTGCTGGTTGGATATGTGTGGTTGGCATTTAGCTGAAGACTGAACTACCTATAGCCTTCTGGGAATATAACAAATTTTGCATGGTTTGTTGAACCATCAACACTAATAAGCATGGTTCCAGGTAGGTGTTCTCTCACTCACCATGTACACACGTCTACTTGGGGTTGTATATTTTTTCATGTAAAGTAATGTTTTACCCATTTTACTGATGGCCACCTTCCAGACTGAGGCCCTGAGAGCATCACAGATGCATCTGGTGAGACTGAAAAAGTTAAATTTTGTTTGCTTTCAAAGACAAATTATGTGAGTTTTAAGAGCCAACAAAATTCCCAAATCTTTTGGTCATGCTGAAAGTCCCAAAGGAGAGTAGCCATCAGTTAAAGAGACAGTTAGGCCGAAACTAAAAAGTGAACACAGATCACAGCATAACTCAATTTATCCTGTTGTGGGCCTTTAGTACAAAAAAGGAGTTCTTTATGGGTTGTAAGCTAAAGAGGAACAGTTTGCACAGTTTGGAGGAAATTGAAGTACCCTGACCAATAAATATGTCTAAAAATGACAAAGCTCTCCATATCTGATGGTTCTACATCCCAGCAAGAAGTGATGGGCACAGGCATAAGGAGCTATATACAGAGTGTAAACAGTAAGGCCCTTTGGAAGACAAAATGAGGGGCAAGGCAGAGCCTCTGTAGGGCAGAGTGGCCTGCAGGTTATACAATAGACTTGTAGGACAGTCATTTATTCTGCCACCAAAGCATGCTGGTGGCAATGGCAGGCTCACTGGATGTCTCCAGTCTGCAGTAAGGAGAAATTGTGTCCATTGAGAATCCTTGGCCCCTGTGACCTTTCCTGGAGGGGAGGCATTGAGCACAGCCAGGCAGGGCCTCTGTGCCCTTTCCTCCCCAAGAGGAGGGACAGGGCTGCCTGGCTATACTTGGGGCCACCTACCCAGGGTTCACAGCATAGATGGGGCAGTGTTTCTCAAGCAGGGATTGCAAGCAAATGGCCTCAAGGAGCCTGTAGCCCCTCTCTTGAAAGGAGGAGCTGGGGGTGTCTGTGTCTAGGAGGGGGAGCCCATAACTTTCAAAGCCCTCAACCCATCTCAGTTCCTCACGGATGCTGGAGAGCAGTTGCCAAAACTGATGCTGATTAGCTTTTGGGTCTCTGATTCTCACCAGCCTTTTGAACAAAGACGGTCTCCTTCTCCATACCCTTCCTGCCACCCCAGCATACTCCTCGGTCTAACTCAAGGTCCTTAAATATCAGTCTCTTGGAGCTGGCTGTAGTCCTCCAGTTTATAAGCCTGGCAGGTGGCACCCTCAGCTGCATCATGGGGGACACCTAAGAACACCACTTCCACCTCTGAGGGCAGGGCGCACGTGGCCTCTCTGGTGTGGATCTTTTGCGACGGGCTGGAGACTTTGGCATGCAGGTGGGTAGCAGGTCTCTGGAATGGCCGGAGAAGCCTCCACTCACGGAAGGTGCAGGGCATCTTTCGACAGGCGACAGCTGGAGCCTGTGCTTTGGGTGCGCCCATGGAGCCAGGGGCTGAGGGCACAGTGAAGGCCTGTGGGGTCCTGGTGGGTATGGCACCTGGGCCAGGAGTGCAGTCTGAGTGTGGGCTGCTATTTGAAGCTTGCCAGTTGCGACTGTAGATACTCCACAGCGGGCGGTGGTGCTGGCGACTGTGGTGGCACTGGCAGCGCAGGAGGCGGAGGAAGGCACGCTTGAACTCCCTGCTGGAGCAGGGGTAGATGAGTGGATTCACACAGCTGTTGAAGTAGCCCAGCCAGAAGATAACCTTGAAGACGCCCTCTGAGGGCTTCAGCTGTGGAAACAGGGAGCCTGTGGGAAGCAGAGACCCAGGCTGGTGAGATGCTCAGGAAGAGGGAGCCCCAGGGAGCCCCAGGCTGCCCCTGGTGCAGCCCCTCTCCACACTACTCCCCCTCCCACAGCACCTTTCCTGGGCTCTGACCATTCATCCACTAGGGGCTATCAAGATATCTCTCCTCAATGAGTCCCTGATATAATTCAAGAGTGTCCATGAACTTTGATGAAGAAAAACAGCCATCTTCAGTTTTACTCACATTTACCTGAAATCAAGCATTTCCTGCAAGTGTAAGCAACAAACCTGAGTAGAATTAGACAAAATGATATTGAAATCACTGTTTCGTAGCTCCAAACTGCAGCTCCAAAACAGTGCAATACTGTCAGTTTTCTACATAATATTAGCAGTTGGTGGAGATGTTTTGAAATATTGTCTATGCTTCTCCCTATTTGGAAATGGTCACTAGAACACACCAGTGGATCCTGTTATTTAAAGCCTTCATGTGGAAGTACATTTAATACTAAATCACAAATTTCAATTAAAAATCAATGAAATTGATTCCATCTGTAATCCTTTGTATTTTATTTTATGCATATGAAAGAGTAATTCTGATAAAGGCTCCATACACTTTGTCAGATGCCTAAGTAGTCCGTAGCTTTATAAGAAGGGTAAGAACTCCCAAATCAAATGTTGACCAAGGCTTGCTCCATGCCAGGCACTGTCCTGAACTCTCTTCAAATACCTGAGGTCCTGCTCTCTCAGTAGCAAAGTGGATCAAATATCATGAGAAAGAAGATGGGATGATGGTGGTGCCCAGTATATTGGGGTGAGGGGCTTCCAAAGTCTCAGGATAGACAGGAGCCAGGCAGGATGAGGAAGGGTAGAGGTTATCAGGAGTGGAAGGGAGAGGTGGGCAAGAGGATAACAAGTTTGGGCAGGGCAATGTCCAATAGGATATGCTCAGAAAACTTCATTTGGGACAGATGGTGAAGGGCCTTAAATGCTGGAAAATCACACTTTTATTTTGTGGATAGTTAAGAGATATGGACATTTTTGAACAGGCAAAAGATAGAATCTAGAATTAAGCCTCAATAAACACAATGCCCAAATCACTGTGGACAGTGACTGAAGCCATGAAATTTAAAAGACATTCCTTGGAAGGAAAGCTATGACAAACCTAGATAGCATATTAAGAAGCAGAGACATCACTTTTGTTGACAAAGGTCAGTATAGTCAAAGCTATGATATTTTTCAGTAGTCACGTATGGATGTGAGAGTTGGACCATAAAGAGGGCTGAGCGCTGAAGAAGCTTCGAAAGAAGCTTTCCAACTGTGATGTTGGAGAAGACTCTTGAGAGTCCATTGGAAAGCAAAGAGATCAAAGCAGGCCATCCTAAAGGAAATCAGTCCTGAATATTCATTGGAAGGACTGATGCTGAAGCTCCAATGCTTTGGCCACCTGATGCGAAGAACATCATTGGAGAAGACCTGATGGTGGGAAAGATTGCAGGCAAAAGGAAAAGGNAAGGAAATCAGTCCTGAATATTCATTGGAAGGACTGATGCTGAAGCTCCAATGCTTTGGCCACCTGATGCGAAGAACATCATTGGAGAAGACCTGATGGTGGGAAAGATTGCAGGCAAAAGGAAAAGGAGGTGGCAGAGGATGAGATGCTTAGATAGCATCAGCCACTCAAGGGACATGAATCTGAGCAAACGTCTGGTGTGCTGCAGTCCATGGGGTTGCCAAGAGTCAGAAACGACTTAGCAACTGAACAAATACAATGCCCATAGGCTGCCAGAATGCAGGATAATGGGGCTGTCCCAGTGGAAGTGGGAAGTGGTCAAGGAAGGCTTCTGGGATGGCTTTAAAAGGGAGCAGAGTGCCTGACAGGAGGGAGTAGGGGCACTGGAGGTCTGAGTTCAGAAAGACCCTGTTCCCCACAAACCTCTCCCCTGCCTTCCCCACCATGGACCTTAAGGAGTCATACCTCCAAGGGCAACTAACAAAGTGCAAAGACATCATCCAGGAAGCACAGGCCACTTTGTCACCCTCATCATCCTCCACAGCAGTAGCAGCAGGGGTCAAGGATAGGTGGCAAGAGTGTCCCATCCCAGGCAAAAGCCTCAAGTGTCTGCCAGGGTGAGTAGAGCAAGGGTCGTGGTCCTTGGGAAATCATGAAACATGCTTTGTTTTCTTGCCCTCAGAGAAATAAGAGCAAGGGCCCATACTGAGGGAGCAGAGGCACCATGTGCCCCTCTTTGACCTGTGGGCTCTTGTATATCACCCACCTCCCACTTGGTGAGATTCCTGGTGCTAAGGGACAGTGTGGAGAAAGAGGAATGTCAGGTAGTACTGCGTGGCACAGAATTTTCATACTCTGGTCACGCAGCCTTCAGCAAGTTATTTGGCCATCCAAGCCTCACTTTCCTTTTCTGTGAAATATACATAGCAATGTTTCTCTGAAAGGGACTTTTTGAAGAATCATAAATTTCAGGGTGTAAGACTTAGCAGGTTTGTACTAAATACTGGAGTCTATTCACCTCCCCCTTCCATATCTCTGTGGCTTTTTGAGAAAGGAGACCTCAGTCCTGAAGGGACTCCGTTCTCAGCTCTAGATAGTGGCCAGAAACAGAAGCTGAGATTTGGTGGGTTTGGGGGAGGCTGGGGCATCACTCAGAATGTGTTTAGGAGATAATTTCCCTTGGGAGAAGTATTGGGCAGTTGTCCCTGGAATCCAGGGGCCACCAGGGTTGACCTTAGCCTCCAGAAAGACAGCCTTCTGAACAGCATTCTTCAATGGCTGCAAAGTAAGATCGAGTGCTGAAAATAACTTTCTGACTCAGGCTAGAATTCTTTTATATTTAGCCCAGGATGACAAATCAGGGGACTATGCTTTCAGCAGTAAGCCAAAAACCAGCCAAGGGGCTTTGCTATCAATGTGGTTTTGATTTGAATTTTGTGGGGAACATGGCATATCTGTAGTGTGGCCTGGGTCTTGTTTTTAAGAATTAGAATTCTAATTTATGCTTAACCAATCTATGTGGAAGCTTGCTGCCAGCTCGGAATTCTTTACACACAAAGGAGCTGGGATTCAAACTCAGCCTTGCAGCCCCACGTTTTTCCTACTGTGTCTTGCTGAGGTTTCTGTCTTACTTTGGTCCTCTCAGAAGCAGACCTGAGACAAGGATTCAAATACAACTTGTTTACTTGAAAGGTAAATGAAACACCAGTAGTGACATGTGATAAAAAGAGCGAAGAGAAGGAAGCCAATGAAAGGAGAGTTAACAAGTTAGTCACTGCTACGGGCCACCAGGGTGCAATCTCACTGGGAGCTCCGGGGACTGTAGTTGTCGCACCAGTGGGGTGAGGGAGGTGAGGTATCTATACTCCCATTCCCATCAGTCAGTGTTTGGGCTACTCCCTCAGGGTGTTAATTTTCCATAGTCCTGTCTTCTGTGTGGGTGGACAGTGAGGATTTTGCTGGTCAGATAAAGTTGAGGGCAAAGAGATGGAGGCAGCTGCTGGGGTGGAAAGTGACCCACATATGGGGGGCAGGGTGGGGCACTGATGGCAGTCTCCAGAATTTTGCTTCATTTGCTGTCTGCCCTTTGTGCGCAGCCATCTTGCATGTAAAATACAGACATCTATGTCCTGGGCTCCAGCTTCCACAGGCAGGAGCTCCTGAGAGATTTCACTCTGCTCCCTTCACATGGGCAGTACTGAGCTTCACAGCTACCTCTGCACAGAGTGCAGCCGTCCACCCCATATGCCTTCTTGCATCCTGCCTTACTCTTTGCTGCCTGCCTGCCCCAACCTTCTCTCATCTACCCACAGCCTCTTTCAAGGATTCCTGGGTCAGGGGACAGGGTGGCGTGTGGACACTTCCCTCCCTCTTGCCATGGACAAGGTAGGTAACTGTCCTGAGACTTCCAGGGGTGCTCACTTGCATTATCCCTACAGTGCTGCCTGGGTGTGGGGGCATCAGTCGATAAGCCCCTTCTCAGCCACTCCCAACTTTCTCCTCCTCCAGCCACTCTAAGTTATGGCCTCTTAGGCTGACCATTTATTTTGCCTCTTTTGCCTTCTCATTCATCTCCAGCTGCCCAGCACAAGCCTTTGACAGTCCTGGAAGCCCAGCGACAGGAAAAGCCTCAGTGGGTTGACAGGGGTTCTAAGGCAAGGCCTCTGTCTCTCTGTTCCTGGCAGCCCCCTTCTCTGCCCTGAGCTGATTCCCCCTTCCACTCCCCACACTGTCCACGGTGTTTCTTGCATGCATATAACCCAGCTGTGCTAACTCATCTTGGCAGTTGTCACTGGAAACAAGTGCTCATGGGACTCCCTCTCTCAGCATCCTGCCATCCAGGCACCCAGCACAACTCCCTTGTTCTTTCTCTTGTGATTCCTATTTCTCTTCCACCTTCCTGCGCATCAGCTAAACAGCCACACTGACTGCTTGCTGCCCTCTGGCCACAGCAGGCTCCCCACTCCATCTCTTTGCACACAGTCATCCTGGAGTGCACTTCCTCTTTCCTCCACCTGGTACTGCTGGCTCCAGTGGCATCTCCTCCTGGAAGCCTTCTTCACACCACCCTCTGCCAACCCAGCAGAGTTAGTTGTATTTCCTCCTCCCCTAGCATATCTATTCACTTCTAAGTGCCAAGAGCACTACAGGTAACTACTGGCTTCCCATCTATTTGATTCTTAAATGGTGAGCTCCCAACACCATGCTTGGCACATCACAGGTGCTCCACACATTCTGACCCCTCTCTTTCTGTCACACTGTGAATCCCATCCATCACCAATTCCTGCTGGTCCTGAATCCCCCACTGTGCAGCATCCCCTGTTATTACCCTGGTACTATCATCATATATTTACAATGCCCTCCAAGTGGGCTCCCTGCTCCTGTCCCTGTGCCCCCCATAGTACCCTGTTCTTCACACAGCAGCTAAGGAGATCCTTTTAAGACATAAGGCTGAGCATTTCATTTCTTCACTTTAATTTATATTCCACTGCTGACTGCAGCTTTCTACCCTCTCTCTCCCTCTTTGTTATCTGTACTTTGACCTGCCAGCCCCTTGGATTTCTCCTATTATCTCTGCTTAACTGAGACTTCTGTTCTCTTGCACTCCAGCTGTTCTTTCCTCAATCCTTCCACGCCCATGTCCTTCTGGATTGGGTTGTATCTATTCAGTCAAATCCTAACTCTGGAGAGATTCACCCACTCTCTGAACATGCTTAGGGTCTCCGACCTCAGCTCTGTGTCCTGGCTTCCAGCAGTCTTGCTGCCCATCCTCGACCCAGCCTCCCACGATTTCTCCACCTTTGAGCTTTTACCCCTCTCGACAGGCCAAGCAGTCTTCTGCTGCTTCACCTTCTCCAGAGCAGCCGATCTTACTTCCTGTTTTGCAGAGAAAATAAGACAAAGAAATACATGTATATGTATGGCTGAGTCCCTTCACTCTTCATCTGAAACTACTACAACATTGTTAATTGGATATATCCTAATACAAAATTAAAACTTTAAACTTTGAAAATAACAAGAGAATAAGACAAATAAGTTGGACACTCCCTCAAACCTTCTTCACCTCTCTTCCTTCTTGTTCAGAAAGGAGTCTCTCTTCCCACCCAAGGTTCATGTCCCTACTTGCGTTGAGGAGCTCTTGACCCATCAGTCACTTGTGAGCTTGCCTCTGTCACAGTTGCACCCTCTTTGCTGGTTCTTTGGCTGTTACTTAATTCTCTCCACGCTTTCGATCCACACAGGCCATCTCCTCTCCACCACCTGCTTTTCACCCCACTGCTTTAGCACTTCCGCCCTACTCCACCCTGGACCCCTACCTGCAGATATTGCTCTCATCCATCCTGGACACTTCTCATCTCACCTGGGGCTTCTAGGGCACTGTTCTCTTGGATTTTCTATTCCATATCAAGTGCCTTTGTCCCCCTTTTTTCATGTTACCACTGCTTTGTGTAGGAGTGCCCTTGCAAGAAGAGTCTTTTAATCTCTTGTTTTTGCATTGTCATCGCAGTTTCAACCAGGTTCACTGACTTTTGGCCAACTCCCACAGTTCTAACTCCAGCTCAGTCTATTCTCCCAAGTTCTAGACTCATCAGTCCAATTACCTCCCAGACTTCTCTACTGGATGCCTACTTGCATCTCACACTTATCTGGCCCTCATGAAGCTTACATTTCATAGGGCCAGACCAGTAACAAATACAATAAACAAGGAAAATACAAGCATGTCATATAATAAGACATGCTAATAAGAAAAAACAAAGCAGCAAAGATAGCTAGTGTGTGTTTATGTGTGTTTGTGTGTGCATGTGGCTGGGGGTGGCAGTATAAATTTTGGATAAAGTGGGCAGAGAAGGCCTACTAAGGATGTGACATTTGAGTAAGAGATGAATAAGCCATGTAGACAGCTCGGGGAAAGCATTCCAGATAGAGGAACCAGCAAATGCAAAGGCACTGAGGTGGCCCTGGTATGTATGCAGAACAAGGACAAGGCTAGTGTGGATAAAATGGAGTGATTGAGGGCAGAACGGAAGGAGATGAGGTTGAAACTCAACCACCACCTTCCACCCTGGGCCTCCTACCCTGACCGAGACACCATCATCTCGCTCCTTGAATAATGCAGCAGCCTCCTCACTGTCTCTTGTTTGTACTCTTGCAGCCTGAAATCTATCCTCAACCTGGCAGCTGGAACAATCCCTTAAAAATATAAACAGATTTGTCACTCCTTAGGCTCAAAACCCTCTGCTGCTGCTAAGCTGCTAAGTCACTTCAGTCGTGTCCGACTCTGTGCGACCCCATAGACGGCAGCCCACCAGGCTCCCCCATCCCTGGGATTCTCCAGGCAAGAATACTGGAGTGGGTTGCCATTTCCTTCTCCAATGCATGAAAGAGAAAAGTGAAAGTGAAGTCGCTCAGTCTGTCCGACTGTTAGCGATCCCATGGACTGCAGCCCAGCAGGCTACTCTGTCCATTGGATTTTCCAGGCAAGAGTACTGGGGTGGGGTGCCATTGCCTTCCCCGCAAAACCCTCTAAGGGTTTCCATTCTCCCACACATAAAAATCTATGACTACCTAGCTCAACATGTGGTCCCCCAACCCCCCTGACACTCTCTTCTACTCCCTCTTCCAGCCTCACTGCCCTCCTTTTGCTTCTTGGAAGACACATTCCCACCTTGGGGCTTTGAATTTGCTATCGCCCAGAAATTCACATGGCTCCTGCCTTCATCTTTGCAGTGAGGTCTGTCTGACCTCCCATTTAAAATTGCAGTGTGCCTGGAAACAACCTAAGGGTCCATTGACAGATGACTGGTTGAAGAAAATGTGGCATGTGCAAACAGTGGAATATTATTCAGCCACAAAAAGAATGAAATACTGCCACTTACAGCAACATGGATGGACCTGGAGATTATCATACTAACTGAAGTTCCAGGCTGCTGCTGCTAAGTCACTTCTGTCATGTCCAACTCTGTGTGACCCCATAGACGGCAGCCCACCAGGCTCCCCCGTCCCTGGGATTCTCCAGGCAAGAATACTGGAGTGGGTTGCCATTTCCTTCTCCAATGCATGAAAGAGAAAAGTGAAAGTGAAGTCGCTCAGTCTGTCCGACTGTTAGCGACCCCATGGACTGCAGCCCACCAGGCTACTCCGTCCATTGGATTTTCCAGGCAAGAGTACTGGGGTGGGGTGCCATTGCCTTCCCCGCAAAACCCTCTAAGGGTTTCCATTCTCCCACACATAAAAATCTATGACTACCTAGCTCAACATGTGGTCCCCCAACCCCCCTGACACTCTCTCCTACTCCCTCTTCCAGCCTCACTGCCCTCCTTTTGCTTCTTGGAAGACACATTCCCACCTTGGGGCTTTGAATTTGCTATCGCCCAGAAATTCACATGGCTCCTGCCTTCATCTTTGCAGTGAGGTCTGTCTGACCTCCCATTTAAAATTGCAGTGTGCCTGGAAACAACCTAAGGGTCCATTGACAGATGACTGGTTGAAGAAAATGTGGCATGTGCAAACAGTGGAATATTATTCAGCCACAAAAAGAATGAAATACTGCCACTTACAGCAACATGGATGGACCTGGAGATTATCATACTAACTGAAGTTCCAGGCTGCTGCTGCTAAGTCACTTCTGTCATGTCCAACTCTGTGTGACCCCATAGACGGCAGCCCACCAGGCTCCCCCGTCCCTGGGATCCTTCAGGCAAGAACACTGGAGTGGGTTGCCATTTCCTTCTCCAATGCATGAAAGTGAAAAGTGAAAGTGAAGTCGCTCAGTCGTGTCCGACTCCTCGCGTCCCCACGGACTGCAGCCCACCAGGCCCCTCCGTCCATGGGATCCTCCAAGCGAGAGTACTGGAGTGAGGTGCCATTGCCTGACTTTCATGTGGAATCTAAAAAATGATATGAATGGATCTATGTATGAAACAGAAACAGATTCACAGACATAGAAAAGCAAACTTATAGTTACCAAAGGGGAGAAGGAGAGAGGGACAAATTAGGAGTGTGAAATTAACAGACACAAACTACTATACGTAAAACAGATAAGCAAGTTACTGTAAAGCACAGTGGACTATATTCAGTATAGCATAACAACCTATAAAGGAAAATAATCTGACAAAAATCTGTTGTACACCTAAAAATAACATGATATTGTAAATCAACTTCAATAAAAAATGGCAGTGTCCCCCACCCCATACTCCTCATCTCCCTCAACTGTGTCTGTGGCCCTTACCACCTTATCTTGTACTATTTGAGTTAGTCTTCATTTTGCCCACCATCTTTCTCCCTGCAGTAGGAGTCTGTGGGGGCAGGACTAGTGTCTGTGCCGCTTGGCAAAGCATTCCCATTGCCCGGAAGACCTCATGAGTACACTGAGCACACAGTAGGTGCCCAACACTTGCTGAGTTTATTGAATGATTCCCTCTTTTCTACCCTTAATGTCACCATGTCTGGTACATTCATTTTTCTCTTCAGGGGGGTCCCTCCCTTTACCTCATTCCTGAAGGCTTTGCTTACTCTGGCATCTCATTGTATCTACTTGGCTGTGACAGCCCCCATTGGTCCCTTGTCTCCTCTACTCTGCACGCAGCTGCTGGAGACTTATTGTAAAAAAGAAAAAAGTTTCTCTCCTTTCCTTTCGAAAACCGTTAGCGGGTTCCTATGGCTCTGAGGAATAAACCCAAAATTTCTTGTGTTTCATTCAAGTCTTTTTAGACTCCCATGCTGAATTCATCTTACCTCCTTCCCAAATTGGCTGCACAAAGCCACAAGCATGTCTTCCCACAAGGGCTGGATTCCTTCTGCATTCTTGCATGACTCAAACTTCTCCCAAGGTGATTTCTGCTTCCTCCCACCCATCCCTCTAGCCCAGGTCAGGTGTCCTCCCTGACCAAACCTGAGTTAGGTGCCCCTTTATGCACACCTGCGTCTTAAGGAATAAAATTAGTTAATGCTCTGTCTATTCTCCTAGGCTCTAGGTTTCTTGATGGCAGCTGTAGGATTCTTTTCATCCCAGCCTCTAACACAAGTGCCTAATCCAGAGCAGGGGTTGTAAAGTGAGTGAGTAAGTGCTGTTTGGGTAGATGTAGGTAGCCTCTAAAGTGACAAAGAAGGACATGGGAGCTCATGCTTGCTTTCTGAGTGTCTAGTACCTACCAGGCTGCATGCTGGGCCCTGTATGCAGCACTTCTTACTCAATTCTCATGGCATTAGCATCAATTCTCATGGCATTAGCATCCTACTTTGCAAAGATTCTAATTACCTCCAGAGGACAAGTGGAAGGGTCAGGATTTGAACCTGAGTCAATCTAGCCCTAAAGTGCTTGGTCTTCTCATGACATCATGCAAAGATAGGGAAAAAAAACTTCCCCTGGTCCTCCAGGGGTTCTGGAGTCAGCCTCCACAAAGGATCACTTAATACCTCCCAGCAGTTACTCCACAAGCAGCAGGCCCATCCCTGCCTCTGGTCTTTCGTACAGATGGCCTGGACTGGAGGATGGCCTTCCTCTTTTCTCCACAGCGGGTCTCTCCAGTTCTTCAGACTCGGGCATAGAACTGCCTCTCCAGGAGCATTTCTGTGGTTAATTCCACTCCTAGGGTCTGCCGAGCTGACAGTGGTTTCTGGAGTGTGTGTGCCTTGAGCACCTTGATTCTGCCTCCACATAAGTGGCATTTGTTGGCCTTCCCTATGACCTTTGGGGTGGCCTGTGGGGCCTACCACATTGAGTTCAGCTCCTGTGCACCCACAACCATCCAGAACATTCAGAAGGTCTGGGCTGTTGTCTGCCCGCTGCATCTCAGGCTGCTGCTGCTGCTAAGTCGCTTCAGTTGTGTCTGACCCTGTGCAACCCCATAGACGGCAGCCCATCAGGCTCCCCCATCCCTGGGCTTCACCAGGCAAGAATACTGGAGTGGGTTGCTGGGAGGAGCCTCAGAAAGCCACCTGGCCATCTCCTTCCTGTCCTTCAAGTCTCTGCTCAAGTCACCTTAAAGGTGTGAAGTTGATGTTAGTGCCCGGTCCAGGTGCCCCCAGCTCCCAGATGCTGTGAATGTTGGCTGCTAATGGCTTATAATTGCCCCTTCTTTGGAGAATTACCCTTGACCAATGTGAGCTGCTTCAACTGGGAGATGATACTTTCCCACCAAGGTGGCAGTCCACAGCCAGTGACAGACTGAGTGGGATGGCACAGGCCAGCCTTCTTGTCTTAAGGTGGTGCAATTCTCTGCTGTCCTTCTTGCTCCAGGGCTTCCCGTGGGGTCAGGCTGAGGCCAGACTTTGAGACCACAACCTGGGGTTAGGTCTTTCCTGACTTATCCTGCTTCCCTCTCTCCCTCCCAGATACTACTGGAGAGCTTCCTTCAGTTCATCACTTGCATAAGAAGCCCTGCCTCAGGCTCTGAGTACAAGGACATGACCCAAGACACTCTTTGCATGGATATGTCTTCAAAGCTCTCTCGATTGGTTCCAAATCTATAATCCAGGGATTAGCTCTTGGTCACTGTTTCAACTCTTCTGCCCACTGCTGGGAAAGGCAGGGCACAGATGTGCATGTTCAGGTTCATTTCTCTCCACTCAACAGGCAGGCTGGAGCATGGGAGTGGACACACTGGCCTGCCTATGAGGAGACGTGGTCAGGATGTAGCAGGAGATGACTGCAACCACAGCTCTTGCTGCTTCTCTCTGCTCCTTGACCTTGTTCTCACATGTGTCCCTCGAGCTTGCTCCCACCTGCCTTCCTCTATTCTCTGTATTTGGGTGCCTCTATCAGAAATCTACGGGGAAGGCAATGGCACCCCACCCCAGTACTCTTGCCTGGAAAATCCAATGGACGGAGTAGCCTGGTGGGCTGCAGTCCATGGGGTCACTAACAGTCGGACAGACTGAGCGACTTCACCTTCACTTTTCTCTTTCGTGCATTGGAGAAGGAAATGGCAACCCACTCCAGTATTCTTGCCTGGAGTGGGGGAGCCTGGTGGGCTGCCGTCTATGGGGTCACACAGAGTCGGACACGACTGAAGTGACTTAGCAGCAGCATCAGGAATCTAACCTAATGTCCAGGATGCTGAACATCCACTGGTCAGAAGAGGCAGGGCCCTGCCTGTGAGGGCAGGTTACCCCACTCTCTGGCATGCTTGGTTGGGCCAGCCTGGCCTGCACATTACTGGGGAAACTAGGACAGCCTGTGAGCTTTGTGGGAAAGTCTGCAGCCTTATCACAGGTCAATCCCCTCTCTTAAGTAAGAGAAATGCTAGAGCTGGCCAATCTGGCCAAGCCTTGCTGAGGAGTGACAGTGCTGAAGGCAAGAGGGGAATGTGTGATTAACAACATTCTTTTGGCATCACCAGAAGTGAACTTGTTCTTGGAAGAATGTCAGAATTCTCAGCCACCAGCCTTGTTCATAGCTTGCAGCCAACAACGAACTATCAGGCTGCAGCCCAGCCTTTCCCCTTTCCCACTGCCTCCTCGGTTAGTGACTTTTCTATCCCAGGCAGCCATTTTCTCTAGCCAGAATGAAATATAAGGGTTAAAATTCCTTGTTGTCTCAGATATTCAGGTCTCTCTTGCTTCCCAGGAGGGATTTGCCAGGTGGTGGAGTGGTAAAGGATCCACCTAACAATGCAGGAGACGCAAGTAATGTGGGTTCAATCCCTGGTTCAGAAATATCCTCTGGAGTAGGAAATAGCATCCCACTCCAGTATTCTTGCCTGGAAAATTCTGTCGACAGAGGAACCTGGCAGGCTACAGTCCATGGGGTCACAAAGAACCAGAGATGACTGAGCACACACATGCGCGCGCGCACACACACACACACACACACACACGCACACACACACACACTGCCCAGGAGTAAAGGAATTTCCAGTTCTAGACTCCCTTTCGTTCTTCCAGTTCTTTCATCTGCTCACTCAGAATTCTACTTTTCAGAATTCAATTTCACCTTTCCCAGGAGAGGCTAGAAGCAGTGGGCCTCTTTGCTATATTTTAAAGGCTCAGCCTCTCTCATAAGGCACACTTGAGCTGAGACCTGAAGACTCTCTGAGGGAGTGAGTCATGTATCTTCCTGAGGAAAGAAAATTCCAGACAGAGGAAAGGGGATGTGCAAAGGCCCCAAGGCAGCAGAGCACCTGACAAGCTGGAGGACAACCAGGAAGTTAGAACTGCTGGAACAGAGAAGGGGAGACAGAGATGCTAAGAGATAAGGCCATTTTGAAGCAGAAACAACCATGGAAGGCTGTCAGAAAGAGGTAACCTGAATAGGGTCCAGATCTCAGATGGAGGATGAAGACAGGGAGTTGAGGTTACTGTGGGGCTAGCTGTGTCAAGCCAAATCTCTTGAATTCCCTGTGTTGACAATTTTCCATGGTGACTGGTAACTGGTGGGTATCTGGTTTGAGATAGGAAAAGAATAGATCAAAAGTCCTTCTGTGTCCCATGTCTGCCTCAGGATCCTTGAACTGTGTGGGGCTGGCCTAGAACTGCTGGTCTAACCTTGGATACCCTTCTGCAGCTGTAGGGATTGACAGGGAGGGCCAGTTCCTAGAGCCTCAGAGGATACCTGGTAGGGCCCAAGGCAGGGAGATGAGTCATAGATCTATTCAGTGTCCTACACTGGACCCCACTTATTTCCCTTCAGTTCTTCTCCCTTCCCTTCTCACCTCTCCAACATCTCTCTCTCCCCCTCATTTCACTCTTGTCACTTTTAAACTCATTTCCTGGTCTGTGGCCTTGGAGGAG
The DNA here is from genome assembly GCA_006410675.1 of Oreotragus oreotragus. Taxonomy (NCBI): domain Eukaryota; kingdom Metazoa; phylum Chordata; class Mammalia; order Artiodactyla; family Bovidae; genus Oreotragus; species Oreotragus oreotragus. Next base: position 734,884 of record SJYX01022229.1, read on the forward strand.
TCACACTCCAAGCTCCATATGCCCAAGGCTGAAGTCCCTGCCAAATGGCCCTGTGCTAAGCTGAACATGACCTTAATCTGAGCATGAACCTTTTAGTTCTTGGGTCATACTGACAAATGGTTCATAAGTCGGAGCAGATCAGTGCTTGTGCCAGAGGAGAGAAGGTTTCCAGACAGTAGTCACTCTGTCCAGGAGTCCCAGCACTGAGTAGATGGTGCATTGCCCATTAGGTCCCAGTGCTGGTTTTCAGGGGCCCACACCAATGTTCTGCTGGATCATCATCTTCAAAGGAGGGCAGGCAAATCCTCTAGTATTCAAGAAGACCTTTTTGTGGGCCTATAGCTCAGGATGGGGCAGAGTTCAAGTGGGGTCAGAGGTAGGCTCAGGAACTCAGAGGTTATCTCATGAGGACTAGGCTCGAGGGCTCAAGGGGTCATGTCCTATGGCAATGCTCAGGGCCCTCATGGCCAGGATCTGGGGCAGAGGGGAGCCTGAAACTGAACCTGAGGAGAGTAAGCAGGCACTGAGGCATTTGGTGAGATTTAAAGCTTAAAACATGACTGATCCCAGCTGATCCTTAACCCTAGCTTCAGCCTGACCTCTGTTCTCTAACCTAGGGAGGAAGTAACAAGGACTCTAAGGGCCAGAGTGCTTGGGTTCTAAACTCAGCTCTGATATTTAGGATTAAGATTAATATCAGAATGTTTTATTTTTTTTAAAAGAAGTAAGTAGCAAGGAATATTCAAGAAGGTGAAAATTTCAAGAAGGTGAAAAAGAGGAAAGACTACAGTGAGAAAGTGGGAGAGAGTGAGGGTGAAGGGGCTACAGGGTTGAGGATGAATCATTTTTAAGAAGTTGTGGGCACATATACATGCTGTATGAGCAGGCAGAGGAGAGGTGGAATTAAGGAGGGATGAGCAATAACTGACAGAGGGAAATCCCTTGGGAAGGAAAGAGGGTTGAGAGAGATTCAGAGCTGACAGGGACCTGCAGGACTTTAAGGACATCCTGAGGACTGCCCTGAGGAGGAGACCTGTCAATGGAAAGTAGGATTTTTCTTTTCTTTTTTTTTTAATATGTTCTTATTTAGACACTGGTTAGTTGTGGTTCACAAGAGCTGATTGATAAATTTTCAGGAACTTTGCAAGCTGGCTATCTCTTTGGTAGTTTGAAATTGACTGTGGTGGGAATATTTCCATCATGGAAATGACAGATGTTACAAATTAGCCCCCATTTCAGAGCCAATCTTAAACACTTGCCAGCACACCTCTGTGTATCACATGGAGGAATGACCTGATTCAGGGTCTGGGGCTCACAGAAGTGGAGGCAAGGGAGTTAAAGATGGCAAGAGAGGGTGAAGTGATGGATTATGGTGCCAGTTGGAAACAGAGGCCTAACTAACCAGAAGACAAGGTGAAGGGCAGGGAGGTGAAGGCTTGGTCAAGGCTGGAGTCAGTAAGCAGAATGAGCAGGTGGACTCAAGTGGCAGAGATTTACTGAGGATTTAGGGGCTTATAGATCAAGGTGTACACATAGACCAGGGCATGACCCTGGGAGAAAGAGTGGAGGGAGAGTCACAGGGTATCAGCATGGGTCAGCCTCAATACAGTGGAGTCACAATGATAACCAGGGTAGAGATGAGCATGGGGGAGAAAGTACATGACCCCTGTATCCTAGTTTTAAAGAGTGAGGTGGAGTGATTAACAGCTCATCAGATGTTTGGGACAAACATATCAGCAGGAGTTGGGCAGAGGACAAGACCCGAGTCAGAGGAAGGATCTGTATTCACCCAATAACAGGAGTCTATCCTCCATCAGTGGTATATTTTTCTACCCCCCACCCCCAAAAAAGTATCTCCTAGCTCTGTCCACTGAGTCAGTGGCCAGCTTAATATCAATGAACATCTGAAAGCTCAAACTGTGGTCTTTAAATGATCATTTTCACTAAAAGAGACCAGGCCTCTTTAGAGAAATGGGACAGGTCAAAAAAAGTGCAAGCTGAGCCTGAAACATCTTATCAGACCAGAAAGTTCAAGACTCTCTGGGTTATGCCATAGGTCTCATGAGTCAACTTGAAAGGGCACCTATTCGTTAGCCCCCAAACAGTGACATATATAATGTGTGACAGATTTAAAAGTTACTTTATCACAGTACTAAAAAATCTTTTGGTCCCTTTTGTAAACATTGCTGCTGCTGCTGCTGCTGCTAAGCCACTTCAGTCGTGTCCGACTCTGTGTGACCCCATAGACGGCAGCCCACCAGGCTCCCCCATCCCTGAGATTCTCCAGGCAAGAACACTGGAGTGGGTTGCTATTTCCTTCTCCAATGCATGAAAGAGAAAAGTGAAAGTGAAGTCACTCAGTCTGTCCGACTGTTAGCGACCCCATGGACTGCAGCCCACCAGGCTACTCCATCCATTGGATTTTCCAGGCAAGAGTACTGGGGTGGGGTGCCATTGCCTTCCCCGAAACATTGCTAGGAAATTGACTTTTTTTGATAATGGAGAGCATTGAGCAGCTCTCCTGCTTTTCTTGTATAGCCTCTATTTCTACTGTGACCAAACAGCTAGTGGTGAATTCTTTTTAGAATTTTAGTCTACAAATGCAGAAGGAATGACAGAATTTGGATATCACCACTTTAAGTCCCAGTGATACAATGGCTCCTGGCCATGGTTGATGGCTGCTAAAACTAGCAGGTAAAGGTTGATGGGATATTTTATAGTAAATGAATCAAGCTGACTGCATCTAAACCCCTGGTCAATCTTAACATTACAAAAGAATTCTTGTTCAAGACCCTGAGCTTCAATCTGCTTAAGCCAATTTATATGATGTACCGGGAACAGTAGGACATATTAAATGGCACTATAGGGATGCAGGGTTTCCCTAGTGGCTCAGAAAATAGTAAATGAATCAAGCTGACTGCATCTAAACCCCTGGTCAATCTTAACATTACAAAAGAATTCTTGTTCAAGACCCTGAGCTTCAATCTGCTTAAGCCAATTTATATGATGTACCGGGAACAGTAGGACATATTAAATGGCACTATAGGGATGCAGGGTTTCCCTAGTGGCTCAGAAAGTAAAGAATCTGCCTGCAATGCAAGAGACCTGAGTTTGATTCCTGGGTTGGGAAGATCCCCTGGAGAAGAGAATGGCTACCCACTCCAGTATTCGTGCCTGGAAAATTCCATGGACAAAGGAGCCATCACAAAAAACTGGACATGACTGAGCATCTGAGCATACAAGGATGCAAGCTCCAAACTGTGGGCAACTCCTTTGGGATGAACAATCTGCTTTCTTCACCAAATAAGCTAAAAGGGAAAAGGTGGGGAAAGGGTCAGTTCAGTTCAGTCGCTCAGTCGTGTCCAACTCTTTGCGACCCCATGAATTGCAGCATGCCAGGCCTCCCTGTCCATCACCATCTCCTGGAGTTCACTCAGACTCACGTCCATCGAGTCAGTGATGCCATCCAGCCATCTCATCCTCTGTTGTCCCCTTCTCCTCCTGCCCCCCAATCCCTCCCAGCATCAGAGTCTTCTCCAATGAGTCAACTCTTCTCATGAGGTGGCCAAAGTACTGGAGTTTCAGCTTTAGCATCATTCCTTCCAAAGAAATCCCAGGGTTGATCTCCTATAGGATGGACTGGTTGGATCTCCTTGCAGTCCAAGGGACTCTCAAGAGTCTTCTCCAACACCACAGTTCAAAAGCACCAATTCTTTGGCGCTCAGCCTTCTTCACAGTCCAACTCTCACATCCATACATGACTAATCTTATCAATTAAGGAAGTTGTGGAGGCAAATCAACTGCATGTAATATATGTACTTTTTTTGAGACCCTAATTCAAACAAACTAAAAATCTATGAGGCAATCAGCTACATTTGAACACAAAGACATTTGGTATCCATTAAACAAGTATTTTTATGTATTATAATGGATTGTAGTTTTTTTTTTTAAAAGTCCTTCTAAAAATCTGAAGAATTTACAGATAAACTGATATGGTATCTTGGGTTTTCTTCAAGGTAATAAGCAGTGGTGGAAAGCGGATGGGGGTTGGAATGAACCAAGATCAGCCTTGGGTTGATACATGTTGAAGCTGGGTTATAGGTACTGGGGCCATCACACTGTCTACTCATGTATTTGAAACTATCCATGATTTTTAAAAGTGGAAAATAAAACCTCTAGCTCATTATTTGTTCATAATAATCATGCAATTAATGTTAGCTGTTATATTTAAAAATTTTGGGGTCACATAAATAGGGGGTCATCCCCAATGCATTGCTAGTAAGAGGGGGGTCTATTTATATAGAGGCTGTTATACTAAGTGAAATAAGCGAGTCACAGAAGGACTGCATGATTCCACTTCTATGAAGTACTTAAAACAGTTAAAATTCAAAGAATCAAAGAGAGGAATGGTGGGAGTCAAGGGCTGGAGGGAGGGAGGAAAAGGGGAATTGCTAATCAATAGGCATAAAGTTTTAGTGAAGCAAGATGAATGAATTCTGTAGATCTGCTGTACAAACTTGTACCCAGAGTTAACAATATTCATGTTTAGAAATGTTAAAAGGGTAGCTCTCATGTTAAGTGTTCTTGCCACAGTAATGATAATGATAATGATAATAATAATAAAGATAGAGGGCTATACTTTATCACCCAGATCCTTGGCATGGCAGGAAGTGAAGAGGCCCTGGATTCTGCCACTTTTTCCCTCTACACTCGCTGACTATGTGCCAGATGCCATAAAGGCACAGATAGGAGATGCAATGTCAGTCTCTTCTACAGGCTTTTGGGCCAGGGAACATTAATATTATTCCTGAAGACTTGCCACAGTACACCCCCTGCCTCTCTCCGTGTGTCTGTGGACCTTGTACCACCTCAGAGAGCCTGTGGAGATGGGTCCCTCCGCACTTGGCCAAACTCTGAGATGCAAACACTGATTCTACCCTCCGTGCCTGGCTGCTAAAGTGTGCTTTCCAGCCTGGACACCAATTCCTCAGATAACTCACAGCCTTCTCCTGCCTCTTCCCACATCTCTTCCTCTCACTTCCTCTCTCATTAAGGCATAAGATACTGACAGTCAGATTTATAAAGTGTGTACAATTTATGAATACAGACCGATGACTTTACATATATATTCACCAGTGTAGTCACTGTTCAGATAAAGTCACAGACAGGAGGGATGGCCTGTCTCACACATGGGGGAAATGGCCCCTAGTCCCTCTCTGAGCCCCTCAGGACTTCAGGTGCCCTGTGTCTGTGTCTCAGTCTTTCCTGCCCAGCCACTTAGGTCCTAGTGGCCTCACAGCTTAGCACACCTTCGCTGTATGTCTCTCTGCTGCAGGTCTAGCTTGACTAAAACATTTCAGGTGATAGATGGCCTCTGTGCCAACTTCCCCCTGGAACCCTGGGCCCACTTCCTACGGCTTTTGATGCCCTCTGGGGCTGCTTCCTGGCCATGTCACTGTTGTGCCTGGGGCTCCTGCTTCCACTTGGCTTTGTGTGTGGTTATGTGGGTAAAGAACAGCCTGGGTCTGTTTGACAACTCTCTCGTCGTGGCCCTACTGGGTGCCTTAATTTCCTGGCCTGTGGCTCTTGCTGGCATACGGTACTCTTTTTCAATCCTCCCATCTTTGCTGCTCCTCACTCCTGGTGTGGGAACCACAGCCAGTAAGGAAGGAAGTACCACTTCTCTTGGCTGCCCCCTTTTCCGCATTCTCTGGTTCTTTCAAAGTTGGTGCTCCCTAAGCCTCCTTCCCCAGCCCCTCTCATCTCTTTGTCCCTCCGTCCTCTTTTTTGGAGACTGTACCCTCACACCCTACTTTTGCAAACATACCCATCCTTGGTCCCCTTATCTAAGTTCCCAACACCTTCTTCCCCAAGCACATACTGCCACTTCCTACCAAAATGTGGCAGACCCTTGGATTCCACATTCACCCCCAAAGCTGTTGTTCAGAATGTTCCCTGTTCCTCCAAAAGTGCATCCCTTCTTCCAGGCCTGCCTCAGAGCTCCTAGAGGGGGAGGCTTGCCCTCTCCTTCCTGCAGCCCTCAGACGACTCCTGCTTGTACTGCAGGCTCTGTCCTCCTGTTCTTTCTGTTGTCCTGCCCTCCAAGCCACATCATGGCAGATCAGAATATTTTGTTTCCTTGCTTGGCCTCAGTCCTGCTTGCTCATTATTGCCAGGTTCCACTCAGTTTGGCTTCATCAGTGGCCCTGGGCTTTGCTCCAAAACTTGGTGAGGTGCCCAGTGCAGACTAGCAGGAAGGGAGAGGCAAGGATAGCCCCTGGGTTGCCATGCCAGGTGTGAGGAGCAGCAGAGATGAGCGATTGAGGAAGAGCAGTGCATGCCAACAAGGGAAGAGGCCATGGAGATTTAAGGATGACTTCCTAGAAGAGGCAGACGTGATCTCAACCTCAAAAAAAAAGTAGCCTTTTGCAGTGTTGATTGTAATGGTGGAAAATTAGAAAAACTGAACACTCAGCAGGAGACTATCAACACACCATGGAATACACTCAAACAGAATACTATATTGTTGCTAAAATAACCAGAATGGATAAATCTCAATGGCAAAACATTGGGTAAAAAAGGCAAACTGAAGATGAATGTGCACAGCTGGTACAACTTATATAAGTCTTCAGGACACACAGAACAATACTGTTTATGATTATGGATTCAGGTGTTTATGGTAAGAGTATAAACATGTGTGGGAGTGATAAACACTAGATTTACCTCTGGGGAGAGAGGAAGGGACAGGAGGAGGGCACTTAGTTGCGGTTGTTCTGTTTCTTTGAAAAGAGAGAGAGGAAGTGATCTGAGGCAAATATGGTAAAATGTTATCATCTGTTCAATATGGGTGATTACAGATACATGGGCACTTATATTATTTTCTCCTTATTTGTGCATTATTCTGTAACTAAAATTTTTAAAAGAAGTTAAAGAAACGTAAAGGGAGGTGGCATTCTATATTCACCCTGATCATTCCTGACAGGAGGCCAGTATGAACCAAGGGGTGGGGAGGAGGCTGAGGATACCTGGAACAGGTCACGGCTGGGATTTGGTTGGTAGGCTTGGGAGGATTCTAAACCCTGGGTATGTGGGTTTCTAAGAGGGGGGCCATACCAACTTTCTCTTGCCTATTTGCCACCTCCTGCTCCATCCATCCCTCTTTCTTCCCCGACAGCAGCCTCTGGCAAGATGGTTTTCAAGCTGGTGACTTATTCATTCCTTATCTTGTATTTACTGAGCCTCTACTACAAAAGCAACAGCCCACACTGCACTCACCGTGTGCCAGTTATATTCACACATAATATCTCACTCAAGTGTCACCATAGTAGTACAAGTGGGTATTATTACCATCTTTGCCATCCTTAGTTTATAGACGAGAAAACAGAGGCAGAGAGGTTCAGGGATTTGCTAGCCCACTCCAGTATTCTTGCCTGGAGAATCCCATGGACGGAGGAGCCTGGGACAGTCCACGGGGTCACAAAGAGTCGGACACGACTAATTTGACTTCACTTCACACAGCTAATAAGGAGAAGAGCCTGGCACCAGAGCCTGTTGTCCATTCCATTCTCCTCCATTGTCCCCATGTGCCAGGCACTGTACTGGGCACTGGTGACTACGGAACTGACATAGTCTTTCCTCACAGAGCTGCTGGGTCAGTGGTGGCAGGGAGAATCATACCCCAAGTCAAGCAACACAGAAATGTGATTACAGCTAAGGAGCTAATGAAAGAAGAGAAACTTGTGCCCAAGGGAGAAAATACAGAGAAAGATACAGAAAAACTGAGAAAAAAGAAGAAAGGCCATAATGAAGTGGAAACATTTATTCTGAGACCTAAAAGATGGGGAGATAGCCAGGAGGATCTGGGGAAAGCAAGCCAGACAAAGGGAAGAGCAAGTGTAGGGGTATGAGCTTGGCATGATCAGGGACCCAGAAGAAGGCCGGAAGGGCCTGTGTGCACAGTGAGCAAAGTTCAGGGCAACAAAGCCATGAGGTCAGGGGGGAGGTGACTCGTCACTCAGATCCTTCTTTGCAAAAGGGGGACCACATGTCTGGGTTTACCCACCATAGTCCTGGTACGTACCTGTGGTCTCAGTGTATATATACATAAGAGCTCATTTTGGTCTGGACAGTAATAAACTTAAAGGTCACTCTATCAGAGGCTATGATGGACAGTTTGGATTTTCTTTGCAGGACAGTAGAAAAGCATTGAAGGATTTTAGTAGAGAATGACACTCTAATTTATAATGCATAAAGATCACTCTAACTGATGTGTGGAGAGGGCCTGCAAGGGAGCAGGAGAGGGTTACTGTCCCTTTCTGGACACAGCTGCAGAGCATGGAAGGAGCAAGGCCTGAGAAAAGGGAGGTTCTGGCTTGGGCTGGCTGAAGTTACAACCATGAGTGTAATGAATGTGTCCCCAGAGAGTCTCTTCTCCTTCCCCTCCCTGTATTGACTCAGTCCCAGGGCTTCCAGGAGGGGTCTCAAGGTATGGGAGGAAGTTCCTCATAACAGCTGCCCACCTCCCAGGACTACAAGAGAGCCTGTGAAAGAAATAGCAAAGTTCTCTGGAAGTGCTGAAGGACTCGGTAAATTTAAGAAACTACAATGAACGATATTAACTTTCCATATGATAGTATGTCCTTTACTTTTCTCTCTCACACCTACAAAGACCCCTGCTACACCCCCTGCTACCCAGCCCCAACCCCTGCCCACACCTCCAAGAGATTTCAGAAGTGAGAGACCAGGGCATTCACAAATACCAGTTGAGAGAAAGCAGGTGGCTTTGGGTGTCTGCTGCTGTTCATTATAGACTGGCCTGGGATTGCTGCCCAAGAATGAATGCAGGCCAACCCACCCTGGGCGCCACTTCTGGGCAATGGCATTTAAGGCTGGAGGTACAGAGAGGGGGATATATAAACAAGCACATACACTGCTCACCACTTACTATGGGAAGACACCTACACAGATTTCCATTGATCTTTTATATTTAGAACAGTTGGGAGCTTAAAACAAGGCCGGGGCTTCTAACAGCAGTAAAGAAGGTGGGTCAGAAAAGTGAGTTTCTGACAAAATCCTGCAAGCATGAAGGGCCTGTTATTCTCCCACAAAGCAGCACAAGCACCTAAGAGACCAGGCAGGTTACTAAGTAAACCTTCCATGTTCAGGTGGACAGTCACTCTCCAGTTGGAAGAGCCATCCAAGTCTGGGTGCCAGGAAGGGACGGCCACAGGCTCAGCGAGGGAGCTTAGAGGTTGGTGGGAGAGGGGTCACTCACCCAGTGGCAGGACGAAGAAAAAGGGGAACCAGCAGAGCACAAAGACGCCCACGACAATGGCCAGCGTCTTGGCCGCCTTCTTCTCGCGGGAGAACTTGAGCAGACGCAGCGACAGTGAGCTGCGGAACGTGCGACCCTTGGTGCTGTGCCTCCCCCAGGGGGTCTCAGCTGAGCCAGTGCTGGCGCCGCGACAGTGGATGCGCAGCACCACCTCTGAGGCCTTGCCGCGCTCGCGCTTGACGCCCGCCTCCAAGCTGCGCGTTGTGCTTCGCGCCACCACATACACGCGGCAGTACATGACCACGATGACTGCCATAGGCAGGTAGAAGGAGCACAGCGAGGAGAAGACAGCATAGCCGGCCTCCTCTGTGATGCCGCAGAAGCTCTCGTCAGGGGGCACCGGCTCCTTCCATCCCAGCAGAGGCCCCACGGACACGACGAGAGCTACGGCCCAGAGCAGCGCCAGGATGGCTGCTGCCTTGCGCTCGGTCATGATGGAGGGGTACTTCAGCGAATGGCGCACACCCACGTACCGGTCCACCGAGATGGTGCAGAGGCTGAGGATGGAGGCCGTGCAGCACAGCACGTCCACGGCGGCCCAGACGTCGCAGAAGGCCCGGCCAAAGGCCCAGAAGCCCAGAACCTCCATGGTGGCCGAGAAGGGGAGCACTGTGGCACTCAGCAGCAGGTCGGCCACAGCCAGATTCACAATGAAATAGTTTGTGACCGTTTGCAGGTGGCGGTTGCAGGCCACCGAGAGGATGACCAGCACGTTGCCCGCCACAGCTGTGAGGATGAAGGCTGCCAGGAAGACGCCCACGCCCAGTCCCTGAGCGCTCACCACCAGCCCCTCGACGGCCGCTGTGCCATTCACCTCGCCGCCGGCGCCGGGGCTCCCGGGCTCTCCAGCGGAGCTCCGGCTGTCTTCGCTGCTGCCCGCGCCCACCGCGCCGCCGCCGCCGCCGCCAGCGGCCCCAGGCACGCCGCCCGCCGCCTGGCCCCCCGAGGCGGCAGCGCCGCCCGCGCCTCCCCCTCTACCGGGCCCTCTGGCGCTGCGGTCCGAGCCGGCGCCCTCGAAACTGAAGCTCAGGAGATCGCGGAAAGTCATCTCAACGCGCGGCCGTCGGGGGCCCGGTCTGGGCACACGACGAGCGACGGGTACAGCGTGCGGCAGCGCGCAGAGCCTCGGGGCTCCGTCTCCAGCCCACCGCGCCGGGCTTGTCAGGGTCCTACTCCGGTTCCTTCCACGCGGAGCGAAGCTGCTAGCGAGCGGAGTGGGCTGGCTGCGCCGCGGCACCGTCGTGGAGCCTGGGCCGGCGACGCGCGCCGCTCCCGCAGCGCGCCCAGGCGGGCTGGCCAAGTGGCGGCTGGGCTGTGAGGGCGGCGAGCGCGGTGGCGCGGGCTCCTGAGCGCCGGGGGCGGGACCCAGCCCGGGCAGCGCGAGGAAGGAGGAGGGGCTGGCCGGCGCCGAGGGACCCGGCTCCACACCTGCGGGATGAAGGCGATCTGTGCTCCGAGCCCGCTGGCGTTCCGGGGTCCGCAGGGGCGGCAGCGTTGGCTCACGCTCCGACCCCTCGGCAGCCACCCCTGCCGCGCCTCAGATGCCCTCGCCGGGCCTCTCTCTTCGCGATCCGCTCCCGGCCCTCTCCCGCGCGCATCCCTCCCGAGGCTCCTCACCCTCTTCTCTCAGCTGCGTCTTCCTGCCGCCTTTTCCCCAGCGTCGCGGTCACTGTTGGTGCCCTTAGGTGCGCTGAGAGGAGAAGGTGCGATTCCGGGGTCCCCGGTGGCCGTCAGAGAGCAGCAAGCGCCCTGAGATCTGCAGACTGCGGCCTGGATCTCGCCGGGCTGCGGCGGCTCACCTCCAGGGACAGCCTGGATGAATGTGCTGCACCTCCTTTCTTCTTTCAGCGTACTGGACAAGGGAGGATCTCAACCACCTCTGTCCAGTGTCTTGGTGTGGCGAGCCAGGGAGGAGGTCTGAAGCTTTGGGGGGCCTGTGATGGGGAAGGAACAAGAGACTACTTATATGGTTATAGCCTTTTGACCCTGCCCAGGACACATCAGTCTGCACAGACCAACTTCTGCACTGTTACTTTACTCCATATCCGATGTCATAAAACTTCCCATTGTTACACTAAATAAGTGGCTTCCTTCTAGGGAGGGAGAGTTTAAGGGCTGGAGGGTGAGAAAGGCCACTTGGCTGGATGGTTAAAGGAGGTGGGGCAGACAGTCTGGCTCCAAATCTAAGCTCCGCCCCATGTTAGCTGTTTGACCTCTTTATGTCTCAGTTTCTCATCTGTAAAATGAAGGTGAGCAGTGTCTACCTACTGGCCTGAAGGCTTAATGAGTTAATATGTGTTAGGGCTCCAGAGTTATGGGCTTCCCAGGTAGTACTTGTAGTAAAGAACCTGTCTGCCAATGCAAGAGACATAAGATCCATGGGTTGGGAAGATCCCCTGGAGAAAGAAATGGCAACCCACTCCAGTGTTCTTGCCTGGAGAATCCCATGGACAGAGAAGCCTGGTGGGCTATAGTCTGCTGCTAAGTCACTTCAGTTGTGCCCGACTCTGTGCGACCCCATAGATGGCAGCCCACCAGGCTCCCCTGTCCCTGGGATTCTCTAGGCAAGAACACTGGAGTGGGTTGCCATTTCTATGGGGTTGCAAAGAGTTGGACACGACTGACGCAACTTAGCGTGGACACACACACTCCAGAGCAGTGCTTGCTTCCTTAGCTGAGTGGGGCTAGGCAGGGCAGGATTTGAACTGGAGGACAGAGGGCAGAGGGAATGTGGAGATGATACGAACCTGGGACACAGGTGGAGGAGTGGGCTTGAGGAGACTCTTGTTGACTAGCAAGACTGGGTAGGGAGAAACAAAAAGAGACCATTCCTTTGGCCGACATAAAAATACTAACCAGGCTGCTGTCATGTGTCAAGCCCGACTGGACATTCTGGGTGGCAGGGGAGTAGGGAATTTTAGGGAGAATAATGCCGCTGAGTAAGCACAAGATGAGGAAGGCTTGAGCCATGCCAGGGAGAGGAGGACCTGTTTGGAGAGGTATCTAGGAGTGGCCAGAGAACTGTGGTCTCAGTGCCCACTGACTGTGATGTCTGAGAGTCTTAGATTAGATGGTACTTTGGAGAAGAAGCAGAAAAATGGGAGAAATGAGATGGATAGCCCCCCTCCCCAGACTGGGAAGCCAAAGCTGCTATAGTCTTGGGTTAGAAACAGCTTTTCCAAGGTCACTAGCTTCCCATTACATCTTTCATCTTTTACTTGGGTCTTTGGAGAAGGCAATGGCACCCCACTCCAGGACTCTTGCCTGGAAAATCCCATGGACGGAGGAGCCTGGTAGGCTGCAGTCCATGGGGTCTCGAAGAGTCAGGCATGACTGAGCGACTTCACTTTCACTTTTCATGCTCATGCATTGGAGAAGGAAATGGCAACCCACTCCAGTATTCTTGCCTGGAGAATCCCAGGGACAGAGGAGCCTGGTGGGCTGCTGTCTATGGGGTCGCACAGGGTCGGACACAACTGAAGCGATTTAGCAGCAGTTGGGAACTTACCGTGGAGAGTTGAAATGAAAGCAAGGTGCCTTATAAGGATTACTTGGCAGCTGACCAAAAGCACAACTGTGAGTTTGGGTTTTCTTTATGAAGGGGAGGGGCAGAGGACTCTGGAAAGAGAGGCCAGGAGCTGCTCACATGGGAATATCAGATGGCAGGCTCTGTGTCTGAAACTGGCTGCCATCTCACAGTGTAGAACAAGGGGTAACACTGGTGGAGTCTATCCGATTCTGGTCAGTTTTCAAGGATGATTGGGAATAGGAGACATAGTTAAACCTAAGCTGGGCCTGGGGTGATAGGGGGCTACTTGACAGATGTCACCTAGAGATCTGTGCCTAATTCTGGTTTAGAGTAACAGCATAGGACTGGCTGGAGGTATACTTGCCAGTAGGTTGAGGAGGAATTGTGGGATAGGTTTCCTAGAAGGAGACAAGGCAGCTTTGCTGCTTTTCAGATCTTGGTCTGCAAGAGAGCTTTGGAGGTTCTAGAGCTCTAGAGGAAGAAACAGGGAAAGGCAGGAGCTATGAAATTGTTACTTTCCTCTACTAGTTTATTATGCTCAAATCTGCAGAGGGGTCAAATTGCTGGACCAGTAAGCCCTGGAGACCACAAAGCTCTGGAGGCCCTTTGTGATCCAGCAGCATGACTTCTAGTTTAAGAAGGAAAACTAAGCACCTGCGTTTGTTTCTTCTCCCTTAAGATACCCCTTTAGAGTGAGTAAAGAAAAAGGGGACTTCACTGTGGCTCCGTAGTAAAGAATCCACCTGACAATGCAGGAGACCTGGGTTTGATCCCTGGGTTGGGAAGATCCCCTGGGGGAGGAAACGGCAACCCACTCCAGTGTTCTTGCCTGAGAAATCCCATGGACAGAGGAGCCTGGCAGGCTACAGTCCACAGGGTTGCAAAAGAGTCAGACACAACTTACTGGCTAAACAACTACAACAACAGTATATGACAAACCCATAGTAAACATCGTCTGCAATGATGAGAAGCTGAAAGCATTTCCTCTAATACCAGGGACAGAGCAAGGATGTTCACTCTTGCTCTAGTCCATGGCGTCGCAAATAGTCAGACATGACTTAGTGACAAAAAACAACAGCAATAACAAAAGTAAAATTCCTGACTTCCTGGCGTTTGCATTCAAATGATAGAAAGTACTACCCAAAAGAGTTAAGAGGAGAGCTTTCCCATGGACAAAAAGTTTTCTTTGGGTTTTGTATCTGGCTCCTGAGACTCTTTTCAGTTATGTCCTCAAAACCCAAAGGAACTGTTTTCCAGTTCTTCGCTGCCTCAGAGTAGCAGTGGAGGCTGAAAGCATGCACATTCACATATATTATTGGAAAACTTGGCTAATGTTGCCACTTCCTGGGATCAGTTGCTATGAACACATGGACATCCCTTCTATTCTTCAGCTGCAAATGGATCTCTAGCTCTGGCCTGACCTTTAAACTTACAATGGGCTGACCCTACCTCTGGTTACAAGTTGATCTACAACCCTGACTGACCTGAAACCTAAGGCTTCCTGATCCACCTAATAGTGCCATTCACCTCAAATACATACTATGTATGGTCAATAGGGGTACTGAGTGAAGGGAAGGGATTAGTGCTACACTATTTCACCATGAGGACAGTAGAGTTTGGTGCTGGCTATCTCTCAGTGCTTGTGGGTTACAGAGTATGTGGGGAAAATATGTTATTTATGCAGAAAGGAGATTCATACTTTGTTATTCATCTTCCCATCTTCATTCATATGTCAGTAGAGGCCACAGGGGACTAGGGGCCTGTTATTTGACTGTTTATGCTAATATTTACCTAAAATCAATGGAGTTGGGAGTTAATGATTATATCTCTCCTCATAGTAGAAATGGTGATTCTGGGAATGGGCACCAATGGAATGATATTCCACATTGAAGCCTGGCAAGCAGCCTACTGCTTTGGGGACTCTTGGTGTGGCTGTTTGCTTTGCAGCTGTGTTTGATTCTGCTCCTAAGAGATACTCTTTTGGTTTTTTTCTTGTTGTTTTTTAATTTATTTTTGTTGTTGTTTTTTTGCATAAGAGCTATTCTTTTGTTTCTTTTTATTTTCTTTAGGAGAGGAAGTAAGCTGGGAAGCAGGATATTGAAGAGAGTTGGAAGGCCCACTAAAGTGGAAAACTCTTGAAGTGGGGCAGAGATTAGTTATGGTAGGTTAAAAGTTGTAATAGATAACCCCCAAACTTCAGCAGCTTAGCACAGTAAAACTTTATTTGTCATTTACTCAGCATCCAACATGAAGATGGAGAAGGCAATGGTGACCCACTCCAGTACTCTTGCCTGGAAAATCCCATGGGTGGAGGAGCCTGGTAGGCTGCAGTCCATGGGGTCGCTAAGAGTCAGACACGACTGAGCAATTTCACTTTCACTCTTCACTTTCATACATTGGAGAAGGACATGGCAACCCACTCTAGTGTTCTTGCCTGGAGAATCCCAGGGACAGAGGAGCCTGGTGGGATACTGTCTATGGGGTCGCACAGAGTTGGACACGACTGAAGCGACTTAGCAGCAGTAGCAGCATATGAATGTACCTGGTTGGCAGCAGCTCTCCTGGACAGATCTCCATGGGATCCAGGTTTCTTCCAATGTGTGACTCCACTATTTCCTAGAATCCTGGAATTCTCCAAGACCTTGGAGACCTCTTCTAGATTGTCTATATCCACCTGCCCAAAGGAAAAAGGGATTCTTTTTGTGGAAGATTATATAGACATTTTAGGAATCAAGTACAGCAATCTTGTCTAAGCTCATGGCCCCACTTGGCTGCAAGGGAGAAATGTGGGTCAGCCAAGTGCCCAAGCATAGGGAATGGATTTGATAACCATTCAGCCTACAGGATATTATGCTGCAGGAAAGCAGGAGTCCCAGGAAGACTCCATTTGAGCACTAACTAGGCAATGCCTGATAGGTGCATTGTGAAAAGAGTAGGTGGACTGACAGATCTGAATCCTTGGCTAATATTCTACCCAGGTCCACTGGACACTTTTCATGTGGCTATTTCTTCTAGACCAGTCCCAAGGTGCATATTTCCAGTATGGCTTACTAAAAAAGCATTAAAATTGAGAATGCCATTTAAGAATATGCTGGTGACAACGATAATTCCAATTCACTCAGCTCTGGGAATGCAAAATGAGAATTAAAGTGGGCAATGGAAACTCAGGTAGCATTGCTTTAACGTCTCTGGAGAAAAAGCAACCCCTGTCTAGTAGAGTCTACTCAGTACCAAGGGGGAATCCCTTTGTTTCCTGTATTAGTGCCTGAAATCCCACCCTTACAACCTTGGTCCTCTAACTCCAGGAACAAGTGTTTCTCATTTCTTTACATTCTTTGTCCCTCCATTTGCAGCCAAAGAATAGAGGTTATAAAGTTACCATCTCCTTCATTCCCGAGATCTGACTACCCATGGTGGGATATGGAACTGGGAATAGTAGGGAAGAAGTTCCATAGGGATATTCTGTGGTAATGAAAAGAAATGTGAGAAAATTCTACACGTAAACTTGGCTAACCTGATCCCCAAATGGAGCCGCAAATGCTAATAAGGGAGAGTTCCGAAAACAGAGTCAATATAGGGCACTCAATTTTGAGGAAGGGACCTATAATCAACTCAAGAGGCCTGGCAAGGTATGACTCCAATCCCAGTTAAGGAGGCTGAGACCACTCCTGCTGGGATGTCAACCTTCTAACTCACAAATAAGATGGCATGAAGCCATTTTCCATTTCCTTTCTTCAGGCCAACATTCAGCCTCTGGAGAAAACAGTGAAGAAAGGAGGATTTCCCTTGATAATGATTCACTGGAGGAAAGGAAGAATGGAGGAAACAAACAAACAAAAAATCCCAAGTGTCCCAGGAAAAAAATTAGGAGGTAAGGCTGGCTCTCCTCACTTTAGTGTTCTCTATGCCTTATCCCATGGGCTTCTAGCAGTTCTCCCTTCCTCTGTCCTCTGTGAGTTATTCACTTAATCTCTCTGATCCTTCATTTCCCTATAAGTGTAAAATAATGGTGATAACTCTGTCCTGCATGAGGATTAAGTGTTTGCAAAAATCCCATGTACGTCCTCCTCTGTGTCCCCAGTATCTTCTGATTTATTCCTCTTTGAGTCGTGTTTTGTAATTTTGTTGTTTACCAGTGGTAGCTAGAGATAGTGAAAGTACGAATCAACAAATGAAGAAATGAATAAATGCACAAAAGCACGGAGAACTGTGCATCTCTGAGTATCACTGATGGTTAGAATATGTGTGTCTATCCCAGAGTTCCAACCTTTTGCAGTAGATGACTGGGGAGGGTTTTCACACATTCCAGGGAAACTGGTCTGCTAGGGAAGGCATGAGTATCTTTCTCATAGGAGGAAAGCTTCTGAGAAGCATCAACAAGAATGAGGGTAACCATCTATATTTATAGTTAATATATGTTGGATGTTTAGGGGGAAAAATACCTTGGATATATATGTTAAAAACCTGAATGAACTTTTTGGCCAACCCATTGTGTATGTATCACATCTTCTTTAGGCGTCCAAATGATGGACTGAAATTGTTTCCGTATCTTGGCAATTGTAGATAATGCTATTTTGAACACTGGGGTCCATGAATCTTTTTGAACTAGCTTTTTTTTTTTTTTTTTTTTTGCTATGGATCATATGGTATTTCTATTTTTAGTTTTTTGAGAAACCTCCATACTGTTTTCCACAATGACTGCACCAATCTTTGTTCCCATCATCAGCGGGTGAAGGTTCCCTTTTCTCCAGCATCCTTATCAACATTTGCTGTTTGTTTTCTTTTTTATAACAGCCAGGTTGAGGGCTATCTGACAGACTGAGGGATATCTCCTTCTGGTTTTGATTTGCATTTCCCTGATGATCAGCTATGTTGAGCATCTTTTCATGTGCCTGTTGGCCATATGAATTTCCTCTTTGGTAAAATATCTGTTCAGTTCTTCTGCCCATTTTTAATTGAATTGTTTGTTTTGTTTATTTGATGTCGAGTTGTATGAGTTGTTTATATATGTTTAATATTAATTCTTTATCAGTCATATTATTTCCAAATATTTCTCCTATTCAGTATGTTGTCTTTTCTTTTTGTTGATGGTTTATTGTCTTGATTACTGTAGCTTTGTAGTATAGTTTGAATTCAGGGAGCCTGATTCCTCCAGCTCCATTCTTCTTTCTGAAGCTATTGGCTATTCAAAGTCTTTTGCATTTGCACACAAATTTAAAATTATTTGTCCTAGGTTTGCGAAAGAAATACTATTCACAGTGTGATAGAAATTTCATAGAATCTATAGATTGCTTGGGTAGTATGGTCATTTTAACAATAATGATTCTTCTAATCCAAGAAGATGGTATATCTTTCTATCTGTGTCACCTTCAATTTCTTTTGTCAGCAGCTTACAGTTTTTGGGGTAAATATATTTTGCCTCTTTAGGTAGATTTATTCCTAGGTACTTTATTCTTTTTGATGTGATGGTAAATGGGATTGTTTCCTTAATTTCTCTTTATGATGGTACATTGTTAGTATATAAGAATGCAGCATATTTCTGTATACTAATTTTATATCCTGTAACTTTACTGAATTTATTGATGAGTTCTAGCAGTTTTCTGGTAGGATCTTTAGGATTTTCTATGTATAGCATCATGTCATATGCAAACAGTGATAGTTTTACTTTATCTTTTCCAATATTGATTCCTTTTATTATTATTTTTTTCTTCTCTGATTGCTGTGGCTAAGATTTCCAAAATTATGTTGAATAAAAGTGGCAAGAGTGAACATCCTTGCTTTGTCCTGGTATTAGAGGAAATGCTTTCAGCTTCTCATCATTACACATGATGTTTACTATGGGTTTGTCATATACTGCTGTTGTAGTTGTTTAGTCACTAAGTTGCGTCTGACTCTTTTGCAACCCTATGGACTATAGTCTGCCAAGCTCCTGACAATGGGATTTCCCAGGCAGAAATACTGGAGTGGGTTGCCATTTCCTTCTCCAGGGCATCTTCCCAACCCAGAGATTGAACCTGCATTTCCTGCACTGGTAGGCAGATTTGACACCACTGAGCCACCAGGGAAGCCCCTTGTCATATATATGGTTTAAAAATTTTTATTTATTTCACTGCCCTACGTCTTAGCTGGGCATGTGGGATCTAGTTCCCTGACCAGGGATAGAACCTGAGCCCCCTGGTTTGGGAGTTCAGTCTTAGCCACTGGACCACCAGGGAATTCCTTATATGACTTTTATTATGTTGAAGTATGTTTGCTCTTACCTGTTTTCTGGAGAGTTTTGATTATAAATGGATATTGCATTTTATCAAAACATTTTTATACATCTGATGACATGATCATATGGTTTTTACTCTTCAGTTTGTTAATGTGGTATATCATGTTGATTGATTTGTAGATATCAAAATCTTCTTGCATCCTTGGATTAAATCCCACTTGATCATGGTGTACAATCCTTTTAGTATATTGTTGGATTTGGTTTGCTAGTATTTTGTTGAGGATTTTTGCATCTCTGTTCATCAGTGATCAGTTCAGTTCAGTTGCTCAGTTGTGTCTGACTCTGTGACCCCATGGAAGGACTGCTGCACGCCAGGCTTCCCTGTCCATCACCAACTCGGAGCCTACTCAAACTCATGTCCGTTGCATCAGTGATGCCATCCAACCATCTCATCCTCTGTCGTCCCCTTCGCCTCCCGCCTTCTGTCTTTCCTAGCATCAGCATCTTTTCCAATGAGTATCATCAGTGATACTGGCCCCTAATTTTCTTTTTTTGGGGTATGTTTTTGGTATCAGGGTGATGGTAGTCTCAGAGAGTAAGCTCAGAAGTATTCCTTCCTCTCCCTCTGCATTTTTTGGAAATAGTTTCAGAAGGATGGGTGTTAACTGTCCTCTAAATGTCTGGTAGACTTCACTTGTGAAGCCATATCTGATCCTGGTCTTTTGTTGTTGGTAGTTTTTATTTTATTTTTTTAAAATATAGATTTATTTATTTTAGTTGGAGGTTAATTACTTTAGTTTTTAAAGTTTGATTCAGTTTCATTCCTGGTAATCTGTTCATATTTTAGGTTTTCCTGGTTCAGTCTTGAGAGAGCGTACCTTTGTAAAAATTTGTCCATTTCTTATAGGTCGTCCATTTTATTGGTGTATAGTTGTTTGTAGTAGTTTCTTATGATCCTTTGTACTTCTGTAGTGTCAGTTGTAACTTCTCCTTTTTCATTTCTATAATAATTTTATTAATCGGATCCCCTTCATTTCTTTTCTTGATAAGTCTGGCTGAAGTTTTATTAATTTTTGTCTGTCTTTACAAAAACCAGCTTTTAGTTTCATTGCTCTTTTCTACTGTTTTTTTTTTTTTAAGTTTCTATTTCATTTATTTCAGCTCTGATTTTTACTATTTATTTCCTTCTATTAATTTTGAGTTTATTTGTTCTCTTTCTCTAGTTTCTGTAGGCATAAATTTAGGTTGCTTATCTGAATTTTTTCTTTTTTTTCTTCTGATTTATTTTTTTAATTTATAGTTTATATTGCTATAAACTTCTTGGAACTGCTTTTGCTGCACCCCATAAGTTTTGAATCATTGTATTTTTGTTTTTATTTGTTTCTAAGTATATTTTATTTCCTTTTTAGTTTCTTCAGTGATCCATTGGATGTTTAGTATCATATTGTTTGGTCTCCACGTGTTTGTGCTTTTTGCAGTTTTTTCTTGTAGTTGATTTCTAGTCTCATAGTGTTGTGGTTGGAAAAGATGTTTGATATGATTTTAATTTTCTGGATATGCTAAGGATTGTTTTTGGCCTAGCATGTAATCTAACCTGGAGGAGACTGTTCCATGTGGACTTGAAAAGAATGTATATTCTGTTGCATTCATATGAAATATTCTTTATAGATATCAATTAAGCCCTTTCAGTATAATGTATTATTTAAGGCCTGTGTTTTCTTTTTATTTAATTATTTAATGAAATAAAAATAGTTTATTATTTCTCTTAGTTCTGTGCATTGATTGAGCTAAACTTGGCATTATTCCCTACACTGTACAGGCCAAATGAGGTCATCTTCAATTGGGAAGTCAGTTGGGGCTGAAAAGACCAAAATTTTCATTTTATCCACCAGAGTGTTTCTACGTATCTTTAGTTTAATGACTGTACCCAAGAGGCAGAAAACAGATGTCAGTCCTCTTAACACTGGGGCCAAGAATGTAGTTTCAGCTGCATTCAAGCAAGTCATGAGACCAGACTAGTCTCTCTCTCTCTCTCTCTTTTTTTTTTTTTTTGATTTTTCCATTTTATTCTTCTTTTTGAAAATTGTTTGAACTATTCTAGTTGCCTTGAATTTCTTTATATTTTGTTTTTTAATTGGAGGATAATTGCTTTACAATATTGTGTTGGTTTCTGCCATACATCAGTGTGAATCAGCCGTAGGTATACTTATGTCCCCTCCCTCTGAAACCTCCCTCCCACCTCCCACCCCATCCCACCCCTCTAGGTTGTCACAGAGCACTGAGTTTGAGCTTCCTGTGTCATACAGCAAATTCCCACTGGCTATCCATTTTACATATGTTAAAGTATACGTTTCAATACTACTTTCCCAATTCATCCCAACCTCTCCTTCCCCAAAAGTGTCTACAAGTCTGTTCTCTAGGTCTGCATCTCCATTGCTGCTCTGCAAATAGATTCATCAGTACCATCCTTGAAAATTCCATATACATGTGTTAATGTACAATATTTGTATTTCTCTTTCTGATTTACTTTGCTTTGTATAATAGGCTCTAGGTCCATATACCTCATGAGAGCCGATTCAAATGCATTCCTTTTTATGGCTGAGTAATATTCCATTGTACATATATACCACAACTTCTTTATCCATTCATCTGTCAATGGACATCTAGGTTGCTTCCATGTCCTAGTTATTGTAAACAGTGCTGCAGTGAACATTGGGGTCCATGTGACTTTTTCAAATATGGTTTCTTCAGGATATATGCCCAATAGTGAGATTGCTGGTTCATATGGTAGTTTTATTCCTAGTTTTTAAAGGAATCTCCATATTGTCCTCTGTAGTGGCTGTATCAATTTACATTCCCATTGACAGTGCAAGAGGGTTCTCATTTCTCCACACCCTCTCCAGCATTTGTTGGCTGTAGATTTTTTTAAAGATGGCCATTCTGGCATATGTGAGTTGATACATCATTGTAGTTTTGATTTGCATTTTTTTTTAAACAATGAGTGATGTTTAGCATCTTTTCATGAGTTTATTAGCCATCTGTATAAGAGAGATGTCTGTTTAGATCTTCTGCCCACTTTTTGATTGGATTGTTTGCTTTTCTGATATTGAGCTGCATAAGTTGCTTGTATAGATGGAAATTAATCCTTTGTCAGTTGTTTCCTTTGCTATTNTTTTCATGAGTTTATTAGCCATCTGTATAAGAGAGATGTCTGTTTAGATCTTCTGCCCACTTTTTGATTGGATTGTTTGCTTTTCTGATATTGAGCTGCATAAGTTGCTTGTATAGATGGAAATTAATCCTTTGTCAGTTGTTTCCTTTGCTATTATTTCCTCCCATTCTTTCTGATTTCTTTTTCTTACTTATAGTTTATATTGCTATAAACTTCCTCCCATTGCTATTATATTCCCACTTCAAAGAGTGTTGTCTTTTCACCTTGTTTATAGTTTCCTTTGCTGTGCAAAAGCTTTTAAGTTTAATTAGTGCATTTGTTTATTTTTGTTTTCATTTCCACTACTATCAGTTCAGTTCAGTCACTCAGTCGTGTCCGACTCTTTGCGACCCCATGAATCACAGCACGCCAGGC